>CM042244.1:49241939-49451939 GCA_023566225.1 Romanogobio albipinnatus
TATAGTTGTGGCTGGAGTGTTGTTGCCACAATGCCGACGAAACGCTGTTATTTTCATCCGGATTGCAGGTCCACTTTCTTCAGCCTTCCTAGGGACGGGGGTGTGTTGCAGTGCGTTTAACATACAACATGTTATATGCATGTGTGTATGAGACAGAGGGGAACAGGTCGCATTTGCAGCAGATATATGCTGCCCATCATAAATCAAAGCACAAGACAGACAGGAGTCGGAGGAGAAGACCGGAAAATGTGACATAATAGACAATATTCGTCTGTATTTGCAATACACGAGCCGCGGTTCAGCTGCGCGAGACACACACTGCCCGTGTGAATCATGCACGACGGGCGTGCGCGGCTCCCGCTGCACATTTCACAGAGGAAAGCTTCCACAATCTTCACAAGTTCAATGAAGGAGTCGCACAACGGCTTGATCTGAAAGATGGATTTAAAAACAGAAGCTGTTTACGGGCCACAACCTGTAAGTATGATTTATTTTTCGTCTATGTGTTTTCCTGTAATAGTTTGTTTTGTTAATTGTACGTTGTAGCAAGGAAGTACACAGATGACAACGCTGTTTGGCTCTGCAAACCAGTTTGTTAAATGCTCATTCATACTTAACGTTATCCGACAAACACCTAACGTTACAAACTGTTTTTGAAATCTCAACAGCGAACTTGGCATTAGTGTAAATTATTCTTTGATTAGAGTTTTTATGTATTGTTTATCTACAGGCATGCTAAACATGGCTCTGTGTTTGATTTGGCTACTAGTAAAGCCAATGTTTAGTGTTCGTTCTTGCGACAGATATTTGGCTATAATCGTTCAAAAATACAAAAGTAACAGTGCCATTCAGTAGCGATCACTATAGATCCGCAGTCTTTACTCTTGAGGACTGAACAGGTTCAGCTCGATCATCTTCACTAAAATGTTCTGGGTCTGATTCGGGCTCAAATTGGTATGGTTTTTTTGACGCCATTGTACTACCCAAAGCACAGGCTACCGGTAAGGTAAGGGGCGTGACGTTTCCGACAAACGTGCACTAGGCGGTTAGCCAATCACAACACACTGGGCCAGCTAACCAATCTGAGCCCATTGCGTATTTTTGAGGGACTGGCTTCATAGAACCCGGAAACCATCAGACCGTTTTTACAAGGAAGGACAGAGCAGTGTAGAATAAAGGTCAAATATATGAAAAATAATGCAATTTTTTAAAAACGAAGCATGAACACGTGTTACAGTGCACCCCACAAACACAAACAAGCCTTCGAAAGAGTGTGTTTTACCACTCCTTTAATAAAAAAATTCATTTGCATTTACAATTATGATACTCGCAGACTCATGGGGACTCGTGTCACTGTGGGGACCTAAACTGAGGTCCCATGAGGAAACAAGCTTATAACCTTTTTTTTGTTGTTGTTGAAAATGTAAAAATACAGAAAGTTTTGTGTGATGGGTAGGTTTAGGGGTATGGTAAGTGTAAGGGGATAGAAGATACAGTTTGTACAGAATAAAAATCATTACGTCTATTGAGAGTCCCCACAAAGATAGTAAACCAGACGCGCGCTGTGTGTGTGTGTGTGTAAGTGAGAGACGGCAAACTGACTGTCAGGATGTGTTTGCTGTTCTCCATCTGTGACGCTGGCAGTGAAAGATGAAGAATGACAAATCAGAAGAAAAGCAATAAACAAAATAATCATCAGGGAAAGATGAGGGGAACCGTAGATTTACACAGACAAACAAATGCATCCATATACACCGATCAGGCATAACATCATAACATTATGACCAGGTGGAGTGAATAACACTGATTATCTCTTCATCACAGCACATGTTAGTGGGTGGGATATATTAGGCAGCAAGTGAACATTTTGTCCTCAAAGTTGATGTGTTTGAAGCAGGAAAAATGGGCGGCAAGCGAAAGGATTCTCCAAATCTCCAAAACTGCAGCTCTTGTGGGGTGTTTCCGGTCTGCAGTGGTCAGTATCTATCAAAAGTGCTCCAAGGATCCTTCCTTGGAGCACTTTGTTGAAAAGTGGTGAACAGTGGTGAACCGGCGACAGGGTCATGGGCGGCCAAGGCTCATTGATCCAGGTGGGGAGCGAAGGCTGGCCCATGTGGTCCAATCAAACAGACGAGCTACTGTAGCTCAAATTGCTCAAGAAGTTCTGCTGGTTCTGATAGAAGGTGTCAGAATACACAGTGCATCGCAGTTTGTTGCGTATGGGGTCAGGGGCCAGTCAGGGTGCCCATGCTGACCCCTGTCCACCACCGAAAGTGCCAACAGTGGGCATGTGAGCATCAGAACTGGACCACGGAGCAATGGAAGAAGGTGGCCTGGTCTGATGAATCACGTTTTCTTTTACATCACGTGGATGGTCGGGTGCGTGTGTGTCACTTACCTGGGGAACACATGGCACCAGGATGCACTATGGGAAGAAGGCCAGCCGGCGAAGACAGTGTGATGCTTTAGGCATTGTTCTACTGGGAAACCTTGGGTGCTGCCATCCGTGTGGATGTTACTTTGACACGTACCACCTACTTAAGCATTGTTGCAGACCATGCCACACCTCGCAACTTACAGGACTTAAAGGATCTGCTGCTAACATCTTGGTGCCAGATACCAGTGGAGTCCATGCCTCGACGGGTCAGGGCTGTTTTGGCAGCAAAAGGGAGACCAACACAATATTAGGAAGTCATAATGTTATGCCTGATCGGTGTACATACACTATGACATAAACAATATTGTTGGAATCACTTTCAGAACGATTTTTTCCAGCTGATGAACGACAAAAGCCAATCAGAATCCATCCTGCTATAACGAGCTTGAGCATTTAAAGTGACAGACAAGCACAAGCTTAGAATAAACAGAACGATATCATCCGCTGGTGTGGACGCTAGTTCTCTGTCTTGGTGTGAAAGGGTCTTAAGACTGTGTTCTGTGTGAGTGATTAAGTGTGTGTGTGTGGTTCAGGTATACACTACATTATGGGGACAAAATGTACCCACAAGGATAGCAATATCTGAAATCCTTGTGGGGTTATTTTTGGACCCCCTGAGGAAAACGGCTTAGAAATCTTAGAAATGTGATGTTTCTTGAAAATGTAAAAATGCAGAAAGTTTTCTGTGATGGGTAGGGTTAGTGTAAGAGGATAGAATATATATGTCTATGAAAAGTCCCAATAAAACATGGAAACCCAATGTGTGTGTGTGTGTGTGTGGTTAGAGATATTGATATGTCTGGTATATGAGTCATCACTGGGATATATTTATAGCCCCTCCACCAAGAGAGAGAGAGAGAGAGAGAGAGGGAGAGAGAGAGAGAGAGAGAGAGAGAGAGAGAGAGAGAGAGAGAGAGAGAGAGAGAGAGAGAGAGAGAGAGAGAGAGAGAGAGAGAGAGAGGGAGGGTGTCAGCGGGCAGCTCTGTGTACATGTGGGAAGGGAGGATCTAATGAGAAACTCACTGTGTGGTCAAACTCTGGCACTTTTAGCACTGTGACAGGGCTGTCACCCCTTTCCCTTATGTACAGGCCTCCTCTGGCGCTCTCTCTATCTGTGCAGATGTAAAGCTGGATGATTTTAATGAACAGAGAGACTCCAACCGCGCTCGGCTATGCAACCAAAGGTCATTTTTTCCTGTGTTTTCTCCTCAGTGCTCAGTGTTTTTCTCAGAATTATGATTCATTAAAGGTGTGAAAACTTTCTGTGCTCCTTTTCATGAAACCCCCGCACGCACACACATTTAAAGCAGTTGCTTGGCTCATTTCTTGGCTGTTTATAATTATAACCATATCTGCGATGTGCTGTATGAGGAATCTAATTCGCACAATCTGCCACAATAACAACAGTGTGCTCATGCTGGTTTCGCGTGGGCTAAAGGGAGTGTCGCAGACAGAGATTCACAAGAAACTCAATACAACAAATATACAGTATATCCACTTCACCAGTCTCTAATCTGCTGAAATTACTAGCAATACTGAAATTCCATGCTGGTTTCATTTACAACAAAATAAGTCAACCTAGGAAAATCCTGCCTCTACCTCATTTTGGCTAAACTCCAAAAACATACCAATTCATACAATTGGCTTTATGCACAGCTGCACTACTTCCTGAACTTCAGCCAGCTCCTTTGTTTCCTGTCTACCATTATTGGACAAACTGATTCATCCAGGTGTGCCTGACCTCTGTAGTCACAACAACAATAATCAGACACACCTGGATTAATCAGTTTGTCCAATAATGGCAGACAGGAAACAAAGGAGCTGGCTGAAGTTCAGGAAGTAGTGCAGCTGTGCATAAAGCCAATTCTCTGCAAATTCCAACTGAAACAAACACCAACAACATTTATTCCTTTTCACACAAATTGTGATTATGTGGCAGATTATCGTTTCCTTGCACAATACTATGTTATGACCTCAAACACCATAGTGCATGATTTGTAAACTAATCTATTTTAATGTTTGCATCATATAACCAGCTCCATATGGCTCTTTTGACATAAGCCCCGTCTCCACCGAAATTACCCGGAACAATTTGAACCAGGAACTTTTTTCCCCCACACTTACTACTGTCTGAGTTTCCACTGCGGTCTAAAGTACCGTGAAGATTAGGCAAATTAGTCCGGTGATGTTAGCCTGGATGCCAGACAAATTTAGCCCCGCCTACAAAAATTTTGCACGGGCAGTTCGGTCTGGACTTGATCCATAGAGAAGTAATTATGCCCGAACAGAAACTGTTCGGACCAATGAAATTGTCAGGGCGGGCTTTAGACGATGATGGACAGATGATAAACAGTAACGTAATCATCCACGTCATCAAAGGCGCTTGGGTTGAATTTGTTCTAATCCTACACGGAGAACTTGTTCGTATATGCATTCACCGTTACTATTTCTCTCAGAAATGATGATCGTGTTGGTAAGTACTCTGTGTATCCTTAAATTATTTTTTTACAACACCGGCAAAGATCGTTTACACTCATGTTCTTCTTCTAATGTGACTTATTCCAGCGTGCGCACAGACAGGGCTGCCAAGTTTTTACAGCAAAACTCGCCCAATTGCTACTCAAAACTAGCTAAAAACAAGCCCAATAGCTTTCCGGGTGGGGGTTCTCCGGGAAAAATGGCATTTGGGGGGTAAAATATGTGTTATTTTGGCTGGACTGCCTGCTAAATTTCGCATTCCTGGGTCTGTATATCACATAATTGGGGTCGCTTCAACCCGCGGTCTTGGCAACACAGTGCAGTTGAGTTCTGTTGACATTTGACAACTAACGTTATGCGTCGCTCCGTTGCTCTGATTGGTTGTAGGTCTATCCAATTGAGGTCTTTCCTGGTTCGGTTTAAACACGCCCCATAATCACAGCCCAACGGAGCAGTATCAGATAGTGATGGGAAGTTCGGATCATTTTACTCACTCGGATCTTTGAATCTCGTTCAGCAAAATGAACGAATCTTTTTTCAAGTCATTTCGTTCATTTCAGCAGAATCTAATTAAAATGTTACATTTTTCATTTTTAGTACTTTTGGAATAAAAAAATTAACTATAAGCTAATGCAGCCATGGCCAAACTTTGAGAAATAAATTATAAATTAATTGCTTAGCTTGATTCAGTCTATGTATGCAGTCTGTTAGTTCACCTCACCTCCCGATCCAAATCGTTCTTCTTCTTTTTTTTCCAAATCGTTTACCTCTCGTGTCTGTCTTCAGGTTCGAGCCGTTAGTTCCGTCATCATGTCTGATGCTCTGATCTGGCCGTGACAGCCGTGTAATACACAACACATGCGTCCGGAAACAGATTTGATCAGTTCATCTCGAGTCTCGGGTTTGAGTCATTCCCAGTCACCGGAAACAGATTTGAACAGTTCATCTCGAGTCTTTGAGTCGTTCCTTCAAGTCCCCATAGGCTGAATGCAGAAACAAAAATGATTAGTTCATCTCTCGAGTCAGTCTTTGGGTCCTAGTCTCGTTCGTTTGTCACGTGACCGCTTCCCGGGTTCAGTGTCTCGCAACATATACAACATTACAGTCGTATTATTGACTGTATATTATTTTTTGTTTAGGAATTATCATACAATTATCAAAAGATATCTGCAACAAACATCTGAAAAATAAAGTGACATCTTGTTCTTGTCAGTCTATTTTTATTGTTAAATGTTTCTTGTGCCCCTGTGATGTTTTTTTTTATTATTATTTAAATTATAAAAATAAATAAATAAATAAATATATTATATATATATATATATATATATATATATATATATATATATATATATATATATATATATATATATATATATATATATATATATATATATATATATATATATATATATATATATATATATATATATATATATATATATATATATATATATATATATGATGATATGGCTTTGCTATTTACTGAAGATTAGAACCCACTGTAAACAAGTCTCAATCTTTGCTTTATCAAAGTGCTTTCCCCATCAAACGATAAAGTTTAAAGCATTAACCAACTCTTTAATAATATAATTTTGTTATAAAAAAGAACCATCATTACAGATATTCACAAATATATAAAGTGTAAGAAATAAAAAAGGTACAATTTGAGGCCAGAACGCGCATCAAAAAAAGTTATATGTGAATTATTAACTAATTTCTGCATGCAATACGGCTGTCATGTCACGTGACAAAAGAACGAGACTAGGACCCAAAGACTGACTCGAGAGATGAACTAATCATTTTTGTTTCTGCATTCAGCCTATGGGGACTTGAAGGAACGACTCAAAAGACTCGAGATGAACTGTTCAAATCTGTTTCCGCCGGTACGACTGCATATCCGTGCCCTAATATGGGGCTGGGACTTGATGAACGAACGACTCGAGAAATGAACTAATCATTCTGATTCCTGTAGTAGCCTATGAGATGTTGCGCCATGCGCATGCGCGGGTCAATACAAAATGAACGAATCGCTCTCTGAGATGACTCGTCGTTCCCGAGTCATATTAAGGATTCGTTCAAAATGAACGAATCGTTCATGAACGAAACATCACTAGTATCAGACTCAAATTCTGGCTAGAATTGAGTATGACGACGTCAGGCTACCATAGCCTATACTAGGCTATGCCATAAAATAAAGCAAGCAACTCCAGTTTTTCGGGAGCTTCCTCTGTTTCTCTATATAAATATAACTGTATTGGGACTGTCACTGGAGAGAGTGCTAAAGCTGCTCCGGTCGCATTTTATTGGAAAACTTGTAATTATCATTCTTTCTAAATGTGATGAAAACACTGTCCTGTGAATACAAATAAAGAGAAACATGCGACTGAATAAGTACCCGTGTCATCTTTCTTTAGTAAAATAACGGTAAATACCACTTTATTGTTGTGTGACTAATGTGCAATCTCGACACAATTCATTGTGATCAATGTATCACTTATTATTGTAAAACTGTGGTAAACTTGTGTGATGTTGTTCCAGAGAGGCGTGTAACGGGCGGGTTTTAGTGAAGTGCTGTGGAGCTTCTAGCCCGGCGGTGGAAACGCAGCGTGGTTCTGGGCTTGGTGCTACAGGTCTGAGGCTATCAGCCCAGCCCGGCCCGTTGAAAGCCCTGGCTCGCACTGGCCCGACAGTGGAAACGCGGCTACTGTTTGTCTGGAGCTGCTGTGTTTGTGACTAACCACCGATCTTGCTTGTATTATTTTGCTTCGCTTCAGCTATGATAATGAGACATCTACTCTTGCATTGTGTGTTTGTGTATTTTGGGGGTGGAGCAATGAAGGGAGGGCTGTGTTTGTTTAGGCAGACTTTAAATATCAAAAGTGTTTAGCAGAAATGAAATACTGCACCTTTAAATGAACCCATTCCATGACCAAGTCAATTGGTTGAAACACCAGCTTCTAAAACACAACATACATATGCTGGAGACCAGCAACACTACTTTTTCTCAGTATAAGTGAGGCTTAAAGACTGTACCATCTGAAGATATCTTTAATACTATACCATCTGCTAGAATGCTCTGAAGTTTCCTAAATGCTTTAAAATTTTCCAGAATGCTGCTCAAAAAGCGAAGCAGATGGGGTTGGGCTTATCACAGCTGGCGAATGTGGCAGCTAACCTAACACATCTGACCACCCAAAATGCTGGTAGTTCGACAAAAACACAAGGTCACCGTGGCCGTTTGGACATTTCAATGCTCCAAAGAGTTCTGAAAGGGACGGAGCAGAATTGAGAGTGGAGGAGACTGCAAGAGAGACGGAAAGACTAGGAGAAACCGGCTGACGTCAATGTCCATTTCTCCTCATTAGGAATACTGATGTATTGTTAAAAGATAGAAAAATGAAAAGAGCCTCCGCTCCACACGTAAGAGAATACGTCATTCAGAGCCATGAGTCAGAGAGAGGTGAAGGAGTATGGAGGGAGGGGAGAGAAACTGAATGAATGAATGATGGCTAATAATAAGACTAAAAATTAACAAGAAAACATCAATGGAAGATGGTTTTGGATCTTTATACTGTTGTATTTTAATACAGTGCTTCTTGGTGGGTCACAACCTAAAAATGGGTTCCAGATCTGCTTTTATTGGGTTGTGAATAGCAGGACAAAAATAATAAACTGATAATAAATGATAATAATAAAATTATAAATGCAAATAATAGTAATAAATAAAATAATAATCTATGGAATTATAAACAATAATATGATTTTTTTTTTGTATAAGTGCAAATAATACAATTATAAATAAAATGCAAAATAAAATAAAAATAAATATATATGAATAAATATATATATATATATATATATATATATATATATATATATATATATATATATATATATATATATATATATATATATATATATATATATATATATATATATATATATATATATATATATATAAACATTAATCTTTTTAAAATTATATTTAAATTATAATAAAATAAAAATATACAATTACTATTGTTTTAATTTTTTATTTATAATTACAATATATAATAATACAAAATAATATAAGTAAAAAAATTAAATGTATTAAAATAAGTACAAATAATTATAAATAAAATAGACAATAATCAAATATATGTATATATTATTTTATACTGTTATGGTGCCTTTGTGGAGATTAAAAACACCTCATCACTTTATTCTGTTGTGGCATGATAAAAAGTGTAAGAAAATCTGAAGAAATCGTTTTGCAACAACCTGAGGGTGATCACCTGACATAAGTTAAAGCATGGCACTAACAACGCCAAGGTCATGGGTTCAACCCTTCCCATCCCATCCTGTTTGTAATTAGTTTTTATTTATTTGTTACATTTATATAACGCTTTTCTAGACGCTCAAAGCGCTCTACATGGAAGGGGGGAATCTCCTCAACCACCACCAATGTTCTCCTCAGGAGCTTGTTTTTTGTTTAAAACTAACCCTTTTGTTTTAGCGCACTAAATCTGCCTTATTAGGCGAGCGAGAGAACAGGAGACAGACAGAAAGGAAGAGAAATGTCAGATAAACGATAGTCTTCCCATCCCTATTTCAACCCACCTGCCACACACATAGCCTCTCACTTCAACACTTACAGAACAAGTGAACGAGAGAGATGAGTGAAAGACGTAAAGCAGAAGATCACCATGGAGACAGGGAGTCAAGCAAGAAGGAAAAAAGAGGGAGGGGGAGAAAGAGGGGCAGAACTGGCCTTTGGATAACCAAAGAGACATTATAGTGCCTCCCAAAGACAAATCATAAATGAGATCTCCTCAAAGTCAACATGAAACCTACGGACGCTATTTGCTTTTTAAAAGCCTATATGTTCAAGGTCTTATGTAATACTTTGTTCCAGCTGAAGCAACCAGTATCCCTTATCTTTCTGAGCAATATAAAATGGCCATTCTGCTGTAAAGTGTGGGTACACTAATGCATAAAAACAAACATCTATGATCTATGAGTCATTCCGACACACTTTAGTACCTGTTATATTCACTCTGTGACACACAGAGGCTGTTGGGTATCGAGGGCCACTGAAGTGCCTGTTGGTTTCTGTTGACTCTGGAATTACAAGCCTTGATTGAGATTCCAGGAACCAAACAACGCCGCCGTCAATCTCCCCAGCAACCTAAGATATGGAGAGATGGGGAAAAGACAGAATAAACATAGAAAGAGACGAGGAGCAGCATAGGGGACACAGAAAGTAAAAGAAATAATTGACTGATAGATTTCATTGCTTGTATTTATGAGAATGACAGCAGTGAGACGATGCAGCCCTCCCATTCTATTCTCATTGACATTCATCCGCTTCTCCCTCCCTCCGCCGCGCTGTCAGCCCATCCCAGCATACTGAACACAGCTCTGGGTAACTGATGCTTTCATTGAGCCGAATCAAATCAACAGCCTTCAGAACAGGCCAAGCATATAATCTCAACTCAAACTGTCAGTTTACAGAACAGAAAAAACTCTGCTGTGTTCTCAAAGCTCTGCGCTGCTTCAGTTCAGCTACATTAACAGAAATATTTGTTTTAGTATAGATAAAACATAACACTGATTTTAGCGATTTGAACAAACGGCAAGTGACAAATAACCTGCATTGTTTGTGCTACGAACATGATAGCTCAAATCATGAGAGTTGTTGAATTGAGATGTGCTTTTAATTCTGTAAGTGAATGAAATCATGCTTGGAATGATAAAATATAGGTCCAAAATGATGACTTCTTGACTTTGGGTGCGTCTCAAACTGCTCCCTAGCTTCTGAGGTCATCAAATTCTGGCACTGGTAAGGACCATGGCTCACTACACATTGGGACACTGATGAATCTATTTCTGGCGACGTGAGAACACCCTCATTGTACAATGTTATTTAAAGTATATCATGATAAATACTTGCTGTTTACGTATATGTGCAACATTTAAGCCACGAGTAAATTATAAATGTTAGCTAGATTATGTTCATTACCTGTCTAGTGATGTATGTTTATGCTGAAATAGAATTAAATAATGGTTTGGATACAGGACTTGACATTGTTTTTTTGCTCACCAGCCACTGTGGCTAGTGGCTTTCCAAAGTTACTAGTCACTCATCATTTTCACTGGCCACAATTTTGACATCGATACCATGGGGGAAAACTACCATATAGATATTTTTAATATTATCTCATAATTTGGCAGCAGGTATATTAGGCTGCTGTCACTTTAAGACCTGACGTACGGATCCATTATACTGTTACAGTATTTTCCGGACTATAAGTCGCATCAATCCAAAAATGCGTCATGAAGAGGAAAAAACATATATAAGTCGCACTGGACTATAACGCTGGCACATACAGTGAGGAAAATAAGTATTTGAACACCCTGCTATTTTGCAAGTTCTCCCACTTGGAAATCATGGAGGGGTCTGAAATTGTCATCGTAGGTGCATGTCCACTGTGAGAGACATAATCTAAAAAAAAAAAATCCAGAAATCACAATGTATGATTTTTTAACTATTTATTTGTATGATACAGCTGCAAATAAGTATTTGAACACCTGAGAAAATCAATGTTAATATTTGGTACAGTAGCCTTTGTTTGCAATTACAGAGGTCAAACGTTTCACTCATCATTCTTCTTCCTCCAAACACGTTTAGTGGAATTATGACCAAAAAGTTCTATTTTGGTCTCATCTGACCACATGACTTTCTCCCATGACTCCTCTGGATCATCCAAATGGTCATTGGCAAACTTAAGACGGGCCTTGACATGTACTGGTTTAAGCAGGGGAACCTTCTGTGCCATGCATGATTTCAAACCATGACATCTTAGTGTATTACCAACAGTAACCTTGGGAAAGGTGGTCCCAGCTCTTTTCAGGTCATTGACCAGCTCCTCCCGTGTAGTTCTGGGCTGATTTCTCACCTTTCTTAGGATCATTGAGACCCCACGAGGTGAGATCTTGCATGGAGCCCCAGTCCGAGGGAGATTGACAGTCATGTTTAGCTTCTTCCATTTTTTAATGAACGCTCCAACAGTGGAGTGAACAGTGGCTTGGCAATTTCCCCGTAGCCCTTTCCAGCCTTGTGGAGGTGTACAATTTTGTCTCTAGTGTCTTTGGACAGCTCTTTGGTCTTGGCCATGTTAGTAGTTGGATTCTTACTGATTGTATGGGGTGGACAGGTGTCTTTATGCAGCTAACGACCTCAAACAGGTGCATCTAATTTAGGATAATAAATGGAGTGGAGGTGGACATTTTAAAGGCAGACTAACGGGTCTTTGAGGGCCAGAATTCTAGCTGATAGACAGGTGTTCAAATACTTATTTGCAGCTGTATCATACAAATAAATATAGTTAAAAAAGATAGTTAAAAAATCATATATTGTGATTTCTGGATTTTTTTTTTTTTTAGATTATGTCTCTCACAGTGGACATGCACTTACGATGACAATTTCAGACCCCTCCATGATTTCCAAGTGGGAGAACTTGCAAAATAGCAGGGTGTTCAAATACTTATTTTCCTCACTGTAGAGCTGCACGCCCACTCGCTGTGCATTCACACTGGCAGCGTTTGTCTCGCGCAGCTGAGCCTCTCCCGGCAGAGCGTTCAAGCACCCATCTGTGGACTCTTTCCTCCAGCTCTGGCCATCTTGCTTTCAGTCCGCGATTAGCTTTCTTTGTTTTCTTCATTACAGTTAAAGTAACCTTTGCTTTTCGCCAGTCCCTCACAAGTTGCTCACTCACTCCAAATTTTCTTTCTGCTGCTCGATTACCGTTTTCGGCTGCATGCAGTTTGTAATTTGTAGAATAGGATTTTCTGTATGGGGGGCATTTTGTTTGTGTCCAGTCTTTCCCAGCTGTCTTTAAGTTAATATTTCAGTTTTCAGTTGTTTTCAGTCAATTTTTTCAGGGGTAAGCTACAGGAGCAGCATAGAGCGCCCTCTCGCGGCTGTAGACGTAGCTAAATGTTTATTCTTGTCAGTCAGTATGAATTCATTTTGATTAAATTGACCTGACTGTAAGTCGCAGGACCAGCCAAACTATGAAAAAAAGCGTGACTTATAGTGCGGAAAATATGGTACACATGCGTTTTCTTTCTCAACTGTTTATGTTCACTCAAGACCGGCATTTTGACAATATTTTGTGTGTTTAAGCACAATAAGCAGTGAAAAAGAACTCAATTTAGTGCCGAGAGGCGGCTTTATGTGTGCGCACTTTGGGTGTGAGCACAAAATGTGAGGGAATGAGTAAAATTATGTGCAATACGGGCAATCCCACACCGTAAAACCAACAATATTCATCCGGAGCAAAAAAAAAAATTATATATAAAATTCAACCTGCCAAAGTGGAGTGACTGCGTTACACTCCACTGCTGAAATCCACCCACATTTGTCGGGTTGTCGGGCGTGAATGTCAAGCCCTGTTTGTTTTTTAAAAACATCTATCACGTATCATTATGTGTAGCGAGTTGTCTCACGTGATTTGTGTTTCGCGCTTCAGAACTTCTATTAAGGGAACATATGCCCCGTTTCCACCGAAATTACCCGGAACAATTTGTACCAGGAACTTTTTTTACAGGAACTTTTTTCCCCCCAGACCTGCTACAGTCTGAGTTTCCACTGCGGTCTAAAGTACCGTGAAGATTAGGCAAATTAGTCCGGTGATGTAGGACTGTGTGCGACTGCGACGGACAGTAATCATTTTTGTGCGATACATGTCTGCAACAATAACAAGTATGGAGGAGATTCAAGCAGCGCTGCTTTTGCTAGTTATGTATTGGTTTACTAAAGATGTAATTAACAAAACAGCGGAAAGAGACGAGCACTGATACTAAAGTGTATTCTGAAAGTTCGTAAAGCTAGATTTAAAATAAGACAACGTATGTTAATATCAGCTATTACGGACATTGACCGTGACATGGCTCAGACGAACACGCGCCATCGGACAGAAAGAGCAAGACTGATATTTACTGAACACAGAACAAAAGACTTTTAAAAATGCTGGTTGAAATAAAATGCTGCGTGAGCTCAACCAACCAGCATGTTCAGCGCCCAAGTCCCACCCCCGAAAGTTCCTGCACTTTGAATTAGTACTACCTTGCGAGCAGGAGCGTTTGGAGGGGGAAATATTTACCCGGAACTTCATTTAGACCCTGGTTGGTCGAAACACACCGAGTGTTTCGACCTGTTTCACTGTATACGTCACAATATGAAAGAAAAGACTACACTCTAAAAAAAAAAGGTTCTATATGGCACCAAAAATGGTTCTTGGCTCGTAATCATAGGGGAACCTTTTTAAGTGCTATATAGCACCAATTTTGGTGCTTCAGTGGTTCTTCAGCGGTTCTTCACCGGTTCTTTGACTAAGGTGCTATATAGCACCGCTAACTATGGTGCTATATAGCACCGCTACCATACACAGAACATGTTAAGATATGCTGCTATATAGCACCAAAAGTGGTTCCTCTATGATTACGACAAAGAACCATTTTTGGTGCCATATAGAACCTTTTTTTTTTAGAGTGTATCATAGCTTCTGTTTCATGCCGACTTAAAGGTTTACGCTTAAAAAGTGAAAAAATTCTGCCAAAAATAGCCAGAAAATAGGCTCATTTTCCAACTCTCCTGGAGTTAAACAGTTGAGTTTTACCGTTTTCGAATCCATTCAGCCGATCTCCAGGTCTGGTGGTAGCACTTTTAGCATAGTACACAATATAACTACAGAAGAGTCAAGTTTTAAATAGGGAAAATATCTAAAGTCTTTGGTTTTGAGCGAGATGCTAACGGTCTAATCAGATTCAATGATCTATGCTAAGCTATGCTAAAAGTGCTACCGCCAGATCCGGAGAACGGCGTTAAACTGAGTTAAAACTCAGCTGTTTAACTCTAGGGGAGTTGGAAAATTAGCAATTTCTTTTTTAAAAAGGCTTGTTCCTTTAAAGCTGAAGCTTGCAATTTCTGCACCATTAGCAGCTGCAAAACAAATTGTAATTGGTTTGAGACAAAACAACATTCTAAAACAATGCTATGAGTTTAATGTTTGAACAATGCAAGATGGGAAAGTGTTTTAAATTGTCAATATTAAAAAAAATATATTGCATGCAATTTTGCTTCTCATGATAATACATCATTTTTTTTAGCATGATTAGATGTTTGTTGCTGATTAAGAATATAATTTCTGAAGTGTATTTCACACATGTTGTTTAACATCTTATTTAGCCACTGGTAAAGAACTACAGTAAACAAGCGGTTTCATCTGAAAACATAAAAGCATTCCTTCTTGCATCTCATTAGAAGTGACTAATGTGCAGAATCTTGCTTATACCAAGAGAATCCCTCGTCAAACCGCCTACACGTCTTTCAGCCTATCAGATCATCCGTCACAGTCCACGCACACATGACTGTAACCTCCTGCTCACACCTCCACAACGCCTATTTATAGCCAATTCCAGCAAGACGTGTTTCAGTGTCATCTCTTCGGCGTTATTTCCCCAATCCACTCTCTAGGTTCTGTTAGACTGATCGTCACAGCAACAGAAGAAAGCACTAATATGGTTAAGGGGAGAAAATCAAGAAATTCAATGAGTTGTGGATTGATTTCCTTGTAATCTTATTGAGAAAGCAGGGAGGAGTTTTTAGACAGCTTTTCAGGAGAACAGCTCTGCTGAAACCCAGCACTCCTCCTAATGGAAGTCAGTAGATATGTATTTTTTATGAATCAAGAAGCAGAAATGGATTGTTTGGTGTTACAGCCATGGAAACATCCCCTAACTAACGCGCACACACACACACACACACAGGCTTATGACTCATCTGATCATGTGACTGCTCCATTAACGTCAGGAGGGCCCGTCTCACCCCTCTTTCCCCAGAGAGCAGTCAGCTGACTGTGGGTTACGAGCCCAGAATCAGTATGTGCTAAAAACAAACTGCAGGGCGCTTTAATGAAGAAATATATGCACCATTCTGATTCTGTGCTGTCAGGGACTAATATGACTTTTTGCTGTATATAGTTCTCTGGAGATGAATAAAGATCTTGATGTTAAATTACAGGTTCTTCAGGTCAGCGCACTCTTAAAAATAAAGGTTCCAAAAGGGTGGTTTGAGGTGATGCCATTGAAGAACCTTTTGATGTATTTCTTTTAAATAATTAAACAATCCCTGTTGAGAAAAACAACAACTAAAACCAGCCTAGGTTGGTTGGCTGGTTTTAGAGATGTTTAGGCCACTTTTTTTTTAGCAAGGATGTGTTGTTAATGTTGATATTGTGGTTTTATATATGGTCAGTCACTTGACTGAGTTATGAGTGAGGTTTTTGACTGGCGAATGTCAGACATATATGCTGTAATGGCAGTAAGCGCATTGCATTACGTTTTCATCAAATTATTAAATTATTACGTTTATTGTAGTGGACGCTCAGTGTTTTCTGTCATTTGACCAAAATCTCATGTTAGTTCACCTAAAAATGAAGCCTGACGACGTCAGGCTAGTTCCAAAGACCTTCGTTCATCTTTTTGATGAAATCCGAGAGCTCTCTGACCCCTCCATAGACATCTATATCATTCCCACTTTCAAGGCTCAGAAAGGCAGTACAGACAGAGTTAAAATAGTCCATGTGACTACAGTGGTTCAACCTTAATTTTATAAAGCGACGAGAATACTTTTTTGTGCGCAACTAACAACCAAAATAACGACTTAATTCAATCATTTCTTCTAGCCTGTGTCAGACTCTTATGTAAACAGTGCAGCTTCCAGAACTTACCATTGGCCAATGCTGTTCACTTGAGCACCACGACACATGCGCACGAGTCGTTCTGCCATAGCGCTAGGAACCGCTGCACAACACAGGCTAGAAGAAATTGTTGAATAAAGTCATTAATTTGTTAGTTTTTTTTGCACACAAAAAGTATTCTTGTCGCTTCATAAAATTAAGGTTGATCCACTGGAATCGCATGGACTATTTTAAAGATGTCTTTCCTAGCTTTCTTGGGCCTCTCGGATTTCATCAAAAATAACTTAATGTGTGTTTCGAAGATGAACGAAGGTCTTACGGGTTTGGAACGACATGAGGGTGAGTAATTTATGATTTTTAGGTGAAAATTTATAATTTTTAGGTGAAATAACCCTTTAAAAGATGAAGTGCGTCACACATGCTTTTTAAGAAGTATTAGCTATGACTTGTGTAAGTATAAACGTGTCTTGAGTCAAGAAAACACTGTACTTATTCAAACAACATGTTATTTATTTACCTTTTCGCATAGCAAACAAGCAGAGACGGTCCAAACGGCGTGTGGCACTTCATTCTCGAAAGAGGAGGGGCGGAGTTATGAGGTTTGACTGACATTTTAAGGAGCCAATTAAGTTATGAGGTTTCATTGGTTCAATGTTTGCAAAACATTTACAGACAGACAATGGTGACTAAAAGTAATGATTTATGTTAAAAAATATGAGGACATCGTAAAAAAGAATAAATTGTATTAATTTATAAGGCAATTGTTTTTAGAATTAAATAATTTATAAAAAAAAAATTACTTTGTAATTGGCCCCCCTGTACTTGCGAGTATAGGCATGCGAGTAGCAAGTTACACTTGATTAACTGTTAAATAATAATAATAATAATAATAATAATAATAATAGCCTATTAAGT
Organism: Romanogobio albipinnatus; assembly: GCA_023566225.1. NCBI lineage: Eukaryota > Metazoa > Chordata > Actinopteri > Cypriniformes > Gobionidae > Romanogobio > Romanogobio albipinnatus. Next base: position 49,259,517 of record CM042244.1, read on the forward strand.
GAATAATTTAACAGTATTCATTTGTTTTATTTATAACTGAAATATTTTGACATTTAACACAAGTACATTAAAGACAATTGAGAATAAATGTAGGGTATGTGCAAATGTGTGTATAAACTAAGCTATCAGGCTAATCACTTATCTGTATGCTAGTATACAAGCTAACTAATACAGAAATAAATGGTCATTATAACAGTTGAAACAGCATTTGTCATAACATGATTTTGTAGGAATTGTAATCAGGCGCTAAAGAGTGCAATGTATAATATTTATGAGGATCTATTGACAGAAATGCAATATAATATACAATGTAATATGTTTTCAGTGGAGTATAAAGACCTTGTATAATGAACTGTTATGTTTTTATTTCCTTAGAATGAGCCATTTCTATCTACATAGTCTACACCGTGGGTCCCCTTACAGTGAAGTCGCCATTTTGCGCCATCATGTTTCTACAGTAGCCCTTCTCTACAGAGCGCTAGCTACTCTCTACTGTCTCAGACGACGACAACTTTGTCCTGTGTCCTGTGCTTCGAAAAGGAAGGGGTGAGCGGTGGACAGTTGCAATGCGCAAACTCACTGCTAGATGCCGCTAAAATGTACACTGTGCACCAATGGGATCGCTTGGGGTCCTAAAGGAGAGGGGTGGGCGGCAATTTGTCACTAACTGGACCCTGTGAATGATAAAGGTTCTTCATGGAACCATATGCCAATAAAGAACTTTTATGTATATTGTTTTTTTAGGTTCTTTAAAGCGGCATAGAATAGAGGAATACAAAGAATACAAGTTCTTGTGAAGCCCTTTAAACAGTCCCATGCAGCATTATCTTTTTGGTTTCAAATAGGGTGTTTATTTTTAAGACTGCAGGACAATGCAAGGCTGTCTGGGTAAGCATGCCGAAAATAACTCTTTTCTTTCCTTTTTGTACTTGGAAACTGCAGCTAAAAATACTAAAAATAATGTGACTGGGGGAGAAAAAAGGACAAAGCTTTCTCCGCAGAGACTTCTGTCTGTGTTCCAGGAAAAGTGATCAAGTACAGATGAGTGTCATCTTGGCACTAATGTCACTAGGGCACCTAATTCAGCTGCTGACAGGCCCCACCGCAGGATCTAATAGATGCTCGGGACTGTAGGTGTCTAGGGACGGTGGGAGAGATCCACAACCGGCAGCTGTATATTTATCAGAGGCCTTCCTCTCCCCAATGAGCCCGTGAGTGTGCGTTTGTGCGTGTGTGTGACTCATCGCCTGACGGTTTAACTCTGTGATGCCTGTTCGCAAAGAAAGACAATGAAGAAACCAGTTTTTACATTGCACGGCTATGCATATCCTCATTCTTAATCAATATAATAAGATGGAAAAAAGGCACTGATGTATATCTGGAACAGAAATGTTTCATTTTTGGGCAGGTTTTAGAACATTTCAAGGTAATTGATGCAGTGCATTCATAGCCAATGACCCCTGTTAAAGCCAAAGTTATTAGCAATGGAGTGTAGGCTAATCTGTTTTCACTGATCATTTGTTTAATGCTGCGCCTAAAGTTGTATTAGCTGGCAATAGTCAGGATAATGCACTTTATCTCTCTTTTTGTATTGTACACAAACATTGTTACCATTGTCATTCTTATGAGTCATAATGGTAATAGATACTATTTTATCTTAAAGGTCCCGTTCTTCGTGATCCCACTGTTCAAACTTTAGTTAGTGTGTAATGTTGCTGTTAGAGCATAAATAATACCTGTAAAATTATAAAGCTCAAAGTTCAATGCCAAGCGAGATATTTTATTTAACAGAAGTTCCCTTTCAAAGCCTACAGCGAACGGCCGGCTTGGACTACATCCTGGTACTTCCTTCATAAATGACGTCAGTAGAACAGTAGAACAGACTAACCTCCGCCCACAAGAATACGTGCAAAAAGGGGGCGTGGCCTTGTTGCTGTCCCACGTGGAGAAGAGAACGGTCGCGTGGAGAAAAGGAAGTGCTGCGTTTGAGTGTGTTTGTCGCCATGTCGTCGAGACGCTGCTATTTTCATCCCGGAGTCAAATCACCTTTGTTTGGCTTTCCCAGGGACGCTGTAGAGATCATTGAGTGCATACATCTCCCGTTAAGAGGCGTGACCTTTCCGTGCCACGTGCGCTAAGCTGCTGTCAAATCACAAAACGGGAACCGCTGGCACAATCAGAACTCGTTACGTTTTTCTGAAGGAGGGACTTCATAGAACAAGGAACTCATCAGCCGTTTTTAGGACAGTGAAAACAGCGGTACACAGATAAGTAAATTGTGTTTTTTTACACGCGAAACATGAACACGTTATATTGCACACTGTAAACACAATCAAAGCTTCAAAAAAACACGAAGAACGGGACCTTTAATATATATCCATAGAGACAGAACGTATTTAGGCCACACCCTCCTGGGGGGGGGGGCTCAAACCGTCTGCATTGACTTTGCATTGCGTGAAGCGCCTCCTTGTCATTTATCACTTATAACAAAAAACAGAACGATGTCTCAAAGCTGATATGTGACAAGGTGTACAGCAAACAAGCTAATAAAAAACACAGAAATAAGTTTTTATAAGCTGTCGACCCAAAAAAACGAGCGTTTAACGAGACAAAAGTGGATACTGGCAATAAGACGTGAAGCTTCGTATATTTTGGTATCCTGACACTCAGTATGCCTATGTGTGCAGGAAACATTTTGTCACTGGTAAGTCATATCCAAATGTCAGTTTTATATATTATATTTTCAGTCGCTGATTACGTTCCCCTCCAGTGGGCGTAGTTCTCAGTATTGCATGTCTCGCTCTGTCTCGATTGCCTGTATCCACGTATTTGCCCTTAAACGCTCGTTTTTTTGGTCAACAGCTTATAAAAAAAACTTCTGGGGTTTTCGTTCTGGGTTGTTTAGCTTGTTTGCTGTACACCTGGTCACATATCAGCTTTTAGACATCGTTCTGTTTTTTTTGTTATAACAGTCCCTCCAGAAAAACGTGATTATGCAATCGCCACATTTTTTCAAATACGCCGCACTTTCGCCGCATAAATTGCCTATTTCCTCGTGCAAAATATGCGGGGCTAGCATGATTTCATAATCCCCGCATTTTCGTTGCAAAAAAAGTCATATATATATTAGCAGAAAGTTGAAAAATGTTTGTTTACTTCACACAAGAGCCGCCATTTCAGCCTATTGCCATGGGAACGTTTTGAAGTGACGTAATTGCCCGACGTGAACGTCATCGAAAAGCTACAAACCCGTGGTGAAACCATAGATATCGGTGAAACCATGATGAAGCGTAAACTCCCATTTGCCAACAAAAATAACAGCAAAAGACCGCGCAAAGCAGTTTCCCGGTGTGTTGACCGATTTCAAAACACAGCATCATGAAGCTTTGAAGCGTTATGAATCAATAAGTCGATTCAGCGGTTCGGTCACGTATTTCAGCAGTTTGACACGCGATCCGAATCATGAATCGACTCACTGATTCATAGCATCATGATGCTGTGTTTTGAAATCGGTCATCACTATATAAGTCGTTATTTAGAGACGAACGGAGGTCTTATGGGTGTCCAAGGACATGAGGGGACGTCATCAACGACAGAATTTTAATTTTTGGATGAACTAACCCTTTAAGAGATTGCACTATATTAAGTAAAGATCATGCTCCATGAAGATATTTTGTAAATTTCCTACCGTAAATATATCAACAATTTATTATTAGTAGTAATATGCTTTGCTAAGGAGTGCATTTGGACAACTTTAAAGACGATTTTCTCAATATTCAGTTTTTTTTTTTGCACCCTCAGATTCCAGATTTTCAAATAGTTGTATCTCGGCCAAATATTGTCCAATCCTAACAAACCATACACCAATGGAACTCTTATTTATTCTTTCTGGTGATGTATACATTTACCCTTATGACTGGTTTTGTAGTCCAGGGTCATATTTGTCTTTCTAATGTTCTGTTGTTTTGTTATAGGTTATTTTATATATTTTTTTTGCCCTCATTGTTGTCGTTGTTTTGCTTGTTCTGTGAAAAACCAAAAACACTAAAATAAATGTGTAAATCTATCTATCTATCTATCTATCTATCTATCTATCTATCTATCTATCTATCTATCTATCTATCTATCTATCTATCTATCTATCTATCTATCTATCTATCTATCTATCTATCTATCTATCTATCTATCTATCTATCTATCTCCATCCATCCATCCATCTTAAATGAATGAGAATTCCTTTATGAGGCAATTTATTTTTGATATCTTATTTCAGCAGTTTTTTGCATTATGTCATTACTTAAAGTGTATTTTTTTTGGCAGAAACTATGGTAAAATCCTATAAGGATATGGTTTACTTATCTGTTATAAAAAAAATAAAAAGGACTACCCTCTTTATTAATAAAACACACACAGACCAAGCGTGTTAATATATGAGGTTAGTTCAGTTTCCCACTAGAGATGAACGATGTGAATGGTTACCGTCGGTACGGATGCATGCATGCACAGTCTCGGTATTGCGTGAGCACCGGTGACGCATTGGTCAGGTGCCGCCTCATATAGCGCGAGGAGCTGTCCGGTGCTGAAACACAAACCGAAGCGCATTGAGACAACACGGAGGACATGCTGTTCACGCTCATTCACATTCTCTGAGCTCTACACAAAAGGTACGACGGCACATTTAAAAAAATTCTAATCACGAAATGATGCGGTGTGGAGAGAGTTCACGTATGATTTAGTCTGCTTTGCGAGGGTTATTGAGGAGTAGAGCTTTTTTTCCTTTTCTTTTCTTTATGGCTTTGCTTGATTAGATACTATCACTCATCATCAGCATGTCTCATCTCGAGCTTATCGGCTCGATTGCATCGCGGCAAAGATCAGTGAAATGTATTCCATCTAGACTGTTGTTTTTTTTTTTAAATCGAGATTTGTTCTTAGAATGTGTATATCAATAGATCTGTTCTTAAAGAATCATATAGCCACAAGTGAAAGGTTACCTTGACAACAGGCGGTGACTCATCCTGGGCTGTTGTGGTTTAAAAACATGTTGTGTTCTGACTGAGCTCATTGCTGCTCTGGCGCTCAGAGCCGTGCGTCTCTTCTGCTTGGTCTTGGAAACATTTTTGGGTCTTAAAACAACTCCAAGTAGTTTGCCTGCATAGGTAGTTTAAACTTAAACAAGATTTTATCTACATTGCAGTCATTTTTTGCAACATAAATAAAAAGATTGCATGGGTTAACTAGTTTTATGCTTGTTTATCCCTAGGTGGTATGATGTTGTCACTACCGAAACTGTCCGCCAGAGGGGTGGCGGTCCTGCTCGCTACCCTCCTCCACACACTAACCGTGCAGGGTGCCTCAGTGCGCCACCATCGCCTGCGAGGCGGAGACCAGGGTGGCTTCCTCGCTCCCAGCTCTGATATGATCAAAGCCCTGGAGTACATCGAAAGCTTGAAGCAGAGAGCCGATGGACCAGAGAGCCCAACCGGGGACTATGACGAGGTGGACAAATTCCGATTTCTAGTGCAGCTCGCCTCCCTTCAGGACGAGAACGCGCCCACGCGCGAGGACGCCACCCATTGGCCTGATAACAAGGTGCCACAGTGGGTTCGATCTTTACTGCGGATGCTCGAACAGACTGGAGAGAGCCCAGAAAGCCAGCCAGCGCCTGGAAACGAGCGCCGTCTTCACAAGAGCAGACGCCCAGAAACAGAGAGCCCCGTTGGAGACTACGGGGGCTTTGTGAAGCCACACAAGAAGTACCCGTTGATGTTTGAGGATGAGGAGAACCGCAGGGACAACAAGCGGGCTACTGAGGATCTGGATGAGCAGTACACTCCTCAGAGCCTCGCCAACATGCGCTCCATCTTCGAAGAGCTCGGTAAACTGTCGGCCGCACAGAACCAGAAGCGAGAGAACCAGGATGACGAAGACGGCGAAGACGATGATGACCTCTACAGGGTTAGGAGCCTGGCGTACGAGGACGTGACTGGAGGGGAGGAATGGGTGCCATTAGAGGAGCAGCTCGAGACGGAGGAAGTAGTAAAAGGAAGCCACGAAGAATACGAACGAGGGCTGGGAGACAACGGCGAGCAGGGCGAGGCCATTGAAAGACGAGCAAGCCCCACAGAAGAGGACGATGAGAACCCTGAAGATGACACAAAACTCGTGGATTACTACCTGTTGAAGGTGTTGGAGATGACAGACCAAGCACAAAAACGGGACCTGATGGAAGGAAGGAGGAGGCTACTATCCAGACCCTCTCTAATGGACCCTAGGGCAATCAAACAACTTCTGTCGGCCATTTCAATGAAGCTCCAGGTGCCTCCAGAGGACCTGGTTGGAATGCTCTTCATGGAGGAAACCAGGAAACAACAGCAACGCCTTCCTGAGAGCCAGCTGGTTAGGAAGCCCAGCCAACCTCGGTACAAGAGCCGGGTCATCAAGTATTACAACGGTCGTCAGCCGGAAGTCACAGTAAGTGATATCCCTCATGACGTCAAGACTGAGGATATCCTCAAAGTGCTCGGGTTAGGGAATCTGGCCAACAAGAATGCTAAATTTTCTTTGCTTCAGCAAAGGCCCTACAAAACAGCCATGGCAAAGTACTTCAACCCAAGCGGAAGACGGGGAGGCTTGTTCCTGTCTGAGTTAAACAAAGCTCCGAGCAAAAGAAAAGACGATTACGACGACGATGCCGTAGATGAGGACGAAGAGTCAACCTTCCTCGCAGCCAAACTCCTGACTGAGTACCCCGATACCAGCTCGAGTGATCGCAAGAGAGCTATTGATTCCGCCGCAAATGGACAGTCGCCTTATGACATGTATGAGGAGGCCATGAAGGATTTCTTTGATCAGGTTGATAATGGGAAAAGCACGCTCACCAAAAGAGACACCCAGGGGAAAGAGGAGACCGAGGTGCCCCAAAAGCCACCCACTCAAGATTCAGTACAGGAGACCGTAGACCAAACCCCACCAGTGTCTGGAACAGAAGAGGGCAAAGAGTATCATGGGAAAATGGTTGCAGGAATGTGAAGAGCCTGAGCGTGCATTCTTTTTTTTCCCCTGCTCATATTCTGACAAGTCCCGCCCCTTGACCTTTTGATATGGTTGCCATGGCTACCCGAACGACTTCTGAACTGTCCAAATTGCAAACTGCTTGTAAGAAGCTCCGACTAGCCAGTCGTGCCACAGAAGGGACTTGTATGAGTATGAACAGGGAGAAAAAAAGAAGAAGAAAAAAACGGTTACCTGTGGGACATGCCTATATCTCCTCAAAAGATATAAAAAATAAAAATAAAAAAAAGGTTAACAGTTTAAAGTGCTTTAGTTTTCATGGAATTCTATATGATGTAAATATATATATGGTATATCAATGTGCGGGAGTTCAAGTGTATTTTATCTGTCGTTTATGAATTGGTGGTCCTCGGAAATGTTTTCTTGTTCCTTTTGTTGGTATCAAGAGAATGTTCCTGTAGTCGTAGGACTCCGCTTGCTGCAATCTTTACATGCTGTTTCATTATCAAACCAATAAAGATGGACGTGATTCCCATTTATAAATCATTTTGTACGTGTTCCAAAGTGTGAGAAGCGAAACATGAATAAAGCATTACCGTATTATTTTTCCTCTCGCTGTATTGTGCTGCCTTATTACAGTTATGCACGACTCACCACAAAAACAACCCAATTATGTCTGGATTATGAACAAGAAGAAAAATACATATGAAAATATTTGCATTTGATGTCATGAAAAAGCCACAGGTGTGAAGTTACAGGACCTAAAATAGTGGCAAGTTCAGTCTCATAATAAGAGACATTAATCAAACGATGCGTTTCATTATAATAAAATGAGGCAAACACTTGACTGAGACGGAGTCGTATCAAAAAGACAATTTTAATAAGACAATATCAACAAAGTGTGCTAACAAAGCAGCGTTAATATTCCTTCAAAAGAGTTGTTTTTCTTGAGCTAAATGTCTCCTGAGACATGCAACATGTTCAATAACATGAAAAGGCACTTCAAATAAACCAAGCTTCAAGGTTATTGCAAGTATATGATTATTATATAAAATTATTTTGGTATAAAAGTTGAAATTTAGTGCATCATCATCGAAGTTGACCAAACATAATTCTATTCAAAAATACCGCATGAACCCGGATTCAGTTTTATTAAAATTAAATGGAATGGATAAGGATGTATATACCAGCATTGGAAAAAAAAACACAATAAATAAGAAAATTCTTATGCAGCCCTCATGAATAAAGTCTGTAACTTCTTGCAAGGAAAAATTGCGCCCCCGAGTGAAGGACACAACCTACACTGCGGAGGCATTTCCTCTTTGTCACCTTGCATCGCGTCTGCTGCTGTCAGAAGGCTGGTTTGCTCATGTATTCCTCCATCGTCTGAAGAGGAGAAAACAGGCACATAACGGATTACCCTTTCGTGTAATGTGAAGTGACATTTTCAGCTTCCCTTGCCGTGCAGAAGTTAACTCTCCTTCAGATTTATGGACCATGCTTATCAGAATGACATATTAACAGCAAATGATTAGATGCTATGTGGGTTTTAAAGGAACGGTTCAGGCAAAAATTTAAATGATCGTTTATTCCCCTTCATGTCATTTATACCCCTATGCTATTTTGTGCGCAATTTGAGAGAGAGTAAATAATGATATTTTCATTTATGGGTGAACTATTCTTTTAATGTGGTGTCATTTATTTGAGGCATGCTGGGAAAGCTGGCATTTAGTAGAGCTGAGAGCTGCTCTGGAAAACCACACTCTCGCACTGGCCATCAGTTTATTTCTCACTCTCTCTGTCTTGTTGTCAAATCAATAATGCTTTATGAAGGCGATGTCTAAAGCTCTATAACTGGGCAGCACCTTTAAAACAGCTGTAGGTTCTCCAATCTGAAATGTTGGGCTCAGAACCAATGACTGAGATTGTATTGCCTTATGTACTAACTAACATAAATTAAAAAATGTTTTTAAAAATGTCAAAAAGCCATTTTTAGGGAATTCAGCTATTTTTTAAATCCCATTTCCCCCCTATTTCAATACCATTAATTAGGGCTGGAACGATTTGACCTAAAATTAATTGAACATTTTACCTCGATTACAATTAAGATTAATGAATGAATATTTTGCTGAATAAAATGAATAAAAAACTGATGGGACAAGCCATCAGAACCGAACCGAACCGAAAACCGTGGTTAAAAACCGAGGTATGTATTGAACCATGGACGAACTGTATTGTTGCATCCCTAGTTTTTACAGTAAATATGCTCAACTATTAAAAGGTTGGATATTTTTTCTAATGAAAAATTGAATTTCTTTGTGATTTTAAAATACTTATATATTAATATGAAACCGCTCACTTTCAGCAGTTATAGGCCCAATTCCATTTCTACCTTTTAGCCCTTCCTTTTTCCCTGCCCCTTCGTTTTGCACGGCCACGTGAAGGGGAGGGGCCAAATATCCCTTCAAACAAAGATTTTTCAGGACCGCACTTCAAACGAAGGGGTATGAGGAGTTTTCCTCCACTGACTACCGTGCTGCTAGAATGTGTGTATGTGGCCACTCGGGAACGATCACTTGCGTGTCGCCTGGCTGCCAGTTTCTCCGTAGCTTGCTAAATGCACTATTTGAGTGATTTGAACACATATTAATAATAGTTAAATATATATATATATATATATATAATCTTGTCATCCTTCATAACGCAGTCAATATTTACGTCACATATCGTCTGTAAACTCTTGCGTTACCAAGGCAACGAATGACTTGACTCGCACAGTAGATAACCATATCCATATCCATACCGGCTGGCTCAGATCAGCCCTGAATGGAACGGTTAATAAACAAAGAGAACAGTTTAGCCCGATGGAAAAGCGGCTTCACTAGTCTCGTATGTTCTGTATCATTCTGTCTCATCTTAGGAAACTCTGGCTCATCCGTTTTTTTTAACTGAAAACGAGCGCCGTTTTATTAAGTCCAAATACAGCGCAAAACTCTGTTGGGAGTGAGTAATTTGTTAAACGTGCGCGCGCCTGATTTCTGTGAGGCAAGGCAAGTTTATTTGTATAGCACATTTCATACACAGTGGCAATTCAAAGTGCTTTACACAGAAATGGAATTAAAATATTCATAAGTGAATAGCCTACGCTATTCTGTTAGATATAGCCTACGCACTTCATTGCTGTTGGGGTTAGGGTTAATGGTTAAATGTCACAGGACACTAATAAAAGAAAAGGGGTATGATGACGTGTGATGATGTGTAATGGTATAATAGTGGTGGTGTCGAACGGGTAGGTGTAGGGGTAGGGGAAGGCAAAGGGGTATAAAATAAAATTGGGATTGGGTTATAGTCTATGGGTCGTAAGATTTCTTACAGATTTCTGTTTGTTGTACATCAGATACAGATAAATTAGCACATAGGCCTACATTTCATTTTTTTGAATGCGTTAATGAGAGAGTGACTGAGTGTGTGAATTAGTCACACCGTCTCTATTAATTATGAAGTAGAGCTTAGATCGGGCTCCAAAAATCAAGCTCGACCCTACCCGAGCACGTTGTGTCCGAGCCCGGCCCGACCCGACACATTAACTGTAATTATGAGCCCGAGCCCGATTTAAACCCGACCATTTTTTTTATACGCGAGCGTTCTGAGAACAAGCCTGTAATGAGCGAAGCAGACGGGTGTGACTCTCAGCTCAATAATCCGCTCTATGCAGGCGCTCGCTCATGAACCGTTCCCTGGTAAAACAGCGCTCGCTCAAATCCCGCTCAGACATGACATGCATCTGTACTAAAGGCCTACTTGTTGTAGCCATTAAACAATGTTTTTTGCTTAATATTTATGTTTAAATATTATAATGTTATTTTTAAATTTCATCTGATTATGAAAAGTGCAAAGATGCGAGTGGGTCAGAAATTATTTTGGTGGTTATTATATTTTGTTTGATATTAAGTTTCGTTTTGTATGAAGCCCTTCTTTAAAATGAATTTTGTTTTGTATAAATTGTATCTTCATTTTAATCAAGGTTTCGTCAGTCAATTGCTTGGATTTAATAAATAACAAGCAAATAGAGAAAAAACACAAACGATCAAGGGCTCGGGCAGAGAATCTAAACTATTATGAAGCTGTGGTTCGTAGTTACTTCAAAAAGGTAGACAAATCTATGCGATAACGGTTGAGTTTCTAAGATACTTTAGTGATAAATCACAGGACAGCGTTGACTATGAGTTTCTGCGCCCGATCTTAACGTGATGTGTGAGCTATTGTCAGTATGAGTGTTGGTGTGTCAATATATCAGGAATTAGTTCAACATAATACACATCCGATGGTCTAAAATGGCTTCAATGTTCAAACGGGCAGGCCTTAAAGGTGCACTATGTAACTTTTCCGTCCGCTAGAGGTCGCTGGAGCGATTGTTAATAAGATGAACACAACACACGCCTCGCGAGCAGCGTGACTATTATTATGCCACAGTCGCCGGTGACACTTCTGCTTTTCCGGTCATGAGTATGAGGTAACGTAGCTCTGCTTATCATATTAGATACATCTGAGTGTGTTGAAAATTATGTTATGACGTAGTGTTGTCAAAAATATAGATATTTCGATATGTATCGATACTGAAATATCTGAAACGATACAATACTAATTTTCTACAGTATCGATATACTCTTGGTGAGTATTAACGTAAACACAGTCGTAACCAGTTCAGAATGTGTAACAGGAGTGTTTGGGATCCATGCGTGCGTCGGGTCTTAAAGGGAGGGCAGTTATTTATTATTTAAACTACAAAAAGACAAACGATCACGTACTGTTCATGACCTATTAACTTGTGTAACTTTAATGGATTAATCTGCATTAAATTTTTTACAATGAAGATTATCCAATGTTATTTTAAATTAGATTACTTGTTTTTTTTTTTATTCAGTTTCTTACCTGAATAGCTACTGTTAGACCTACCTGAAAAAAATAAAGCAGTCCATTTCATTTGTATCTTTAATCTATTTTGTGCTATTGTTTGTAATTTGTTTATTACTGTTTACTTGTCTTTTTAAATTCAATTTTGAAATCAAGCTTCCTTGTGCTGTATGTAAGCTATTGCAACACAATTAGTTAGCAAATATTTGTAAGATAATTGTAATGGTAATTGATCAACGTTTATATATGAGAAAAAGCTTAAAAGCAAAAAAAGAAATTATATAAAAAATATCTATTTGACAGTATATGCAGCGTTTTTCTAGCCTGGCTCCGCCCGCCTACGTACTTCCGCTCAATTTTCATTTTCCTTCAGTACTACGTCTGGTACTGCTGTATATGCTTAGGTTTTCGCACGAACAATTTTTTACCGGTCCAATCAGCGAACAGAGGGAGTGGCTGAGAGCAATGACATTGATGTCGTGCGCTAGTTTGAGTTGTAGTTCAGTAATGGCGGCGGTGAAAGATGCGAGTGTGTGGCACCGCTGATGAATGTCCAGAAGTTAAAGTCGGAGTGTGGCGAGGTGGACGAGCAAGCGAGAGAGATCGGTGTGCGTGATTGAGAATGAGACACACAGGTCTCGAGTCCTCTCATGAGGGAGCACGGAGGCATATAAGGACGAGTGACACCGGTGAAGGACGAGAGAGGACCCGGCCTGGATTTTAAGTTTTTGTTTTGTTTACATTTTGTTATGTATGTGCACGGCAGTCGTCCGTGAGGGGCTGTCGCTTTTACTTTCATTTTGTGTTTATTATTTGATTAAAAGTTGTTAAACATTCGCCGGTTCCCGCCTCCTTCTTCCTTGAACAAACGAACTCCGTTACACGGAGCAAGAACAATCACTGCTGAGTTTTGTTGGTAGCCATGATGTTGTGGTCCGGGAAAAGTCTTTTTCAGCTCGCTCCGTTAGTGGTGAAGGAGTTGGCTGAAGCCGTCCGTCTCCCGTCACCCGCGAAAAAAACCCAGGCTGAATTACCGACTGCTTTTGACAAACACCAAGGTAATTGGTGCTCCGAATCCACATCCGAGTTTTCAAGAATATATCACTTCAGAATTCACTCTTTATATCCTTTTTAGACCCCTGCAGAGCACCGTGCGGTTGCGTGAGCTGTAATTTCATTTCTAGACTTGTATTTCTTTAAATGTTGGCAAGTGTTTAGAAGAGCAAAATATTTCATCACCGCTCAAAAAATAAAAGAAGAAAAGCACGTAAACATTTGAATTGGGCTGTTATTTACCCCAGCATTTATTCTTATCATACCAAGCATATGACAATTTATTTACAGCATATACAATCATGTTTTGATTGCACGAGATGCACCACGAGTAGCGCGTTCCGATCACAAAACTCCACCGTGAATAAATCACAATCCGAATGCACAAGGTTTTATCACTGACACTGAGGTGGTTTGCACAGTAAATGTGAGAATCAAAGGCGAAAGGCGCGTGACATACGTCACGACCAAACGTTAGCGATTGGTTATGCAGATCCAGAGTAGGGATGGCGAAAACTAAACATTTTCTTGACCGACCACCGAGCCTCATTAGCCGGTTGAAACCGGTTAACCGATTAGTTAAAAAAATATGCTGCGCTATTTGAAATAACAGCCGCAACTCGCGAGCCGCGCCTGCAATTTCGCAACTCTGTCGCATCTCTCTGCCTCCCGCTCTCTCACACACACACACACACACACACACACTGTCCAGGCGCCGCCGCCTGCCTTCCACTCACGTCAATTTTTTAAAATCCCCTACAGCGCGAAACATGAGTCCCGCAAACGCGGCGCTGAGGAGCTTGTTTGTAATCGGAGGACAAATGGCTCCTTAGTTTCGAAATGGTTTGGGCACAAGGTGATCGCGTTGAAAATAAAGGCTATTGTCTAGCGTTAGAAGCTCATTTGAAACATTGCCGCGACTCATTTAAGATAATGACAGCTCCGAAGAGACGCCGCTTTAGTTCGAGGTAGTGCTAACAATAATAAAGAAAGATGATGATCAACACCTTATGTGTTACCACTGAAATGTAGATGTAATATATTTAGATGATGTGCTAAGTACTGTATTTAAGCACTGTATCACACAAGTTGCAACTTACATCTGAAGCTGAACAATGAAGCATTTGCTGACGCGTTTCATGCATTATTTATGGTGTGAGCACATTCAAGCGGTTCAGAAAATATTCATCTGTAATATCGGTTATAAATAATAAATACAAATTATAAAGACACATTTTGGCTAAGTTGTTTATTTCCGAGTGTTATGCTGCCTTCACGTGCTCTCTGAATTATTGTAAATAGGAGTTTCCTAGGTAAAAATTGCACGTGAACGCGCTCCACCCCTCGAAATATGAACGAGATGAGTTCATACTTCATAATCACGACTTTAGAAGTGGGAATTGTCAAATTTCCGATAGCACGTGAAGGCAGCATTACTTTCACTTACTTTTGTTATTTCCAAGCTGGTAAACTGAAATATTGCGCATGATTTGAGATATGTTTTCCACGCAGGTTGTAAGAGAGGCTATGACAGTTCATAACACAGCAAGCGTTCACCATTCTAATGTGTTTTTAACTTTATAATACAAGTTTTAAAGTCTACCTCCACTATTACTCATTCTCTAATGTAGTGTCTGTGTCCTAAAGTCCGCGAATGCATTGCGTTGGTGACGTCACGTTCCCATTCTCTATAAATAGCCTAATTTAGAGATCACTTTTTTTTTTTTGTAACCGACAACCGACAACTTTGATCGGTTAACGTTGATACGGTCAACCATCGGTCAAACGGTCATCGGTTAACATCCCTAATCCAGAGTGACTCTTGGCAGATCCAATAGTTTTAAACTTCAAAAGAGTTCCCGCCTTCAAGGAAGTAAATGCTTGTCAATGGAGAGTGGCCAGACTTTATGTACAAATGAAATGTACGAGAGTCTGGTAAGACCAGGCTAGCGTTTTTCACCGTGGTATCGAAAATCGATACTTTTTTAGGTATCGTATTTAAGTTAGAAATTCCAGTATCGTGACAACACTATTATGACTTCGCTCGGCAGCTGCTATGACACTTGTTGCACACTGCAGTGAGAGTAGAGCGCTTCTGCAAAATAAAAGCGGAAACCGAGGGTAACGCAGATATGACGCCATCGACAGGCAACTCCCTTACATGTCCTGGTTCCTTGGTTAAAATAGCAATTCTCTCACCATTTACAAATAGTTGGATACATTTGGGATATTCTAAGTACTCAACTGAACAAAATACAACACTGGCCTAGAAGTTTTTGGATATTTTACTGAAAAAAATGTTACATAGTGCACCTTTAAAACACATACAATTGACAAAGTTTAGTGAGGACGCAAGTGAAAGTGATCTGGCTTCAGGGCACGCGCGTTGTCAGAGACACGACACGGCTCACAAGCACTGAACGGAGATGTTTGCCATATTGTTGTTCTTGACTAGTGTAAAATCGCTTGAATGTTCAAACTGGTAAGCCTTTAAACACATTTAATTGACAAACTTCATGAGAAAGCAAGTGAAAGTGATCTGGCTTCGGGGCTTGTGCACGCCGTCTGTGTGTGCGTGCATCAGTGCATATAAGAACGGCGATTAACTTAACTGTATAAACTGTGTAAAACATGCAATTACCATAGTGATTCTGAGCATCCAGATTGTATAAACAAAGATAACTGCTCCTGAATCTTTCCGTGTGCCTGCATACTGCACTTGATGTGACTGACGGGGCGGAGTCACGTGACTAAAACCGAAATAACCGACGGTTAGAGGTTCTGAATTTCAGTTTCAATAAATCGTCCAGCCCTACCGTTAATCATCATTTTTGGCTTAATTTTTCAAACTAAATGCAGACTAAATTTAGTGTCTCACCTCCTGCAGCATATCTGATGCCTCTACAGACTTCGCAATAGACTGTTTGGACGTCTCCTGGATCTCTCCACCCATCAGAAACTCATCCAGGATGAAATAAGCCTTCTCAAAGTTAAAGATGAGGTCCAGCTCACACACCTGCAAGACAATATGACACAGATAGAAATTGGTAAAAAGAAATAAGAGGGTTAAGAATAAAGTTCTGAGATGCAAGCAAAAATAAATGAATAAAAGAAGTCTCTTATGCTCATCAAGGCTGCATGAGTTTAATCAAAAATACAGTAAAAACATTAATATTGTGAAATATTATTACAAATTAAAAGAACCGTTTTAAATTTGAATATATTTTAAAATGTAATTTATTCCAGATAGCAAATTACTCCAGTCTTCAGTGTCACATGATCCCTCAGAAATCATTCTAATATGATGATTTGCTGCTCAGGTAACATTTCTTCTTCTTATAGGATTTTTTAAAATGTATTAAAATAGTATCATATAATATAATATCTCACAATATAACTGTTTTTACTGTATTTTTGTTCAAATAATTGCAGCCTTAGAGAGCAGACTTCTTACAAAAACAAACTTTTAACTGTATATTATACAGTGTCTTTTATCAAATATATTAAATATTTGCTCTAAAGATGAGAAATAAAGAAACTGGATATATTTATATTTACATTGCCAAAGTATTTGTCGAGTAGCTCCACATAACGGTGCAGAATCTCTAAAGCCAGAAGTTCATTATCCTGGTTCTCCAAACCACAGCAGAAATACAGACTGGCGTACCTACAAACAAGTGGGGGAAAACATAGATGAACATTTATTTATATTCATACAAAGTGTACACCCAACAGAACAAGGACAGCATCAGTTACGTTTAGAGTTAATTTGAAAAAAGTCTACAGTCCCTGTTATACAAGTGCTGGCATTGCAAATCTCCATATTTATAAAGGTCACACTGGGAGAACAACAGGAATGAACAGAGAGACAGGTTAAAAAAGGTGTGAAATACAGATCTGAACCAGGCGAGTGTGAGTAACAGGCGAGTGCGAGTAACAGGCTCCCAGGAACACAAGTGTGAAGACTCGCTCTCAGAAATGACAGTTCCGGTGCCTGACAAAAGGTTTTGATGCAGCATAAAAATCTAGAATATAGCCAGGTTCTGAAGCATTCAGGTTTATAAGCTAAATTAAACATATTTGCTCAAAAATTTACATTTTACATTTATGCATTTAGCAGACGCTTTTATCCAAAGCGACTTACAACTGAGGAGTACAGGAAGCGATCCATCATGAGGAGGCAGCAAAACACAGAAAGTGCCTGAAGTACTAAGTTTTGGACATCGCACAGAGCATCAAACACTAGGGCAGGGAAGAAGGAAAAGAAAACGTCTTATCTTCAACGAACCCAAAAGGGCCCACGTCACACCACTCTTTTTTTTTTTTAAGATAAGGTTAAGTGCTCGAGGAAGAGGTGAGTTTTCAGCTGTCGTTTGAATGCTGTCAGTGATTCTACAATTCAGATGGAGGTGGGAAGACTGTTCAACCAGCAGGGAACGGTGAATGTGAATGTTCTGGAGAGGGATTTTCTGCCTCTCTGTGATGGTACCACAAGCCGTTGCTCCTTAGCTGAGCGAAGGCTTCTGGTGGGGGTGTAGACTTGTAGGAGCGAGTCAAAGTATGCAGGAGCGGAGCTCGTGGTGGATCTGTAAGCGAGGGCAAGCGCCTTGAACTTGATGCGAGCAGCGAGTGGTAGCCAGTGCAGAGAGATGAAGAGTGGTGTGACGTGGGCCCTTTTGGGTTCGTTGAAGATAAGACGTGCTGGTGCATTCTGGATCATTTGTAGCGTTTTAATCGCACATGATGGAAGTCCAGCCAGAAGCGCATTGCAGTAGTCAGTGAAATCTTTAAAAAAGTTATTCAATGTTTTTTTGGCATCTTATATCCAGAAAATACATGTCCTACTATATAAGGTTGACTATATGGTTCTTTATAGGTTAAACATGTTTCCATATTATAACTTCCATTCAGGAATGTGACGCTCACTTTTTATAATCAAACCAATTCCCTGTCCTGTTTTACTTAGAATGTCACAGTGAAATGGATTGTAAAAACAATTTTATGTACAATTTTATGAGTGTATAATGTTCAGAAGTGGCATTCAAATGTTCTAATACAGTTTCTAAGTCAAGTCGACTTCTATAGCTCTTTATACAAAACATTGTTTCAAAGCAGATTTACAGTGATAAAAGGAAATTATTCAATGATGCAAACAATTAATTTCAGCTGTACAGCAGCTCTAAAAGAAAATATTAGTATATCTAACTGATTATAATAAATTAAAGCAAAGCACAAAAATGTCCAAGTTTGAGTATATTTGGTCCACTTTCAGACACCATTGTGTGGTAATAGGGGGCCATTGTGTAGGAAGCAGACACTAGTTTTCACTGGAAAACAAGGAGGACTTAGATAGTGGCATGTCATCAGTTAATGACATCAGTAATAGCAGGAGAACCGGACTGAACTGGTTTAAAAACTACAACAAAGGATAAAGTCTATTTGGACCATACCGTCGTGATGAATCAATCTTCAAGCAAAAAGAACTGGATGAATGTTTGAATGCTACCGATCTGAATTCTAACGTTGAATCATAAATCATACCGCGTTCGTTCATTGGCCAGAGAAGAAATGGTGCCCAGACTGCCTGGTTTCTCCATTCTATCACCTGATGGATGGTTCAGGTTCCTTGCCACCGTCGCCTCTGGCTTGCTTAGTTGGGGACACTTAATATTCAACAATATTATTGATCTGACTGCACTGACGCTGTTGTATGGGAACTGAACTGAGCTGGACGATGACATCATTTTTTGCTTAATTTAATAAGTGATGATCTTTACAACGGAACTGAATTAACACTCGTTTTTAATAATCGTTTTCCTATCATCACTGTAAAGCTGATCTGTATTGTATAAAGCTCTAAATAAAGGTGACTTGACTTTAGTTATCTGCTCACACCTAGGTGATGATTAATGACCAAACATGAGAGCCTTAATTAATGCTGAATATAAAGCATTTTGTTGAAATCAGCATGCTCATTTAAGAAATGCATGCGAGGTACATGTGTTTTCCAGAATGTATTCCAACCTTTGGTCTGGGTTGAATGCTCACCTCTTATAGACAATTTTCAGGTCCCTCCAGTGCATGAAGTTGCTTGTGCGTGGTTTCCGTGCCAACACCATAGTAGTCATGTCCTTCACAATCTTCTTCCTCTCTCTCTCCGGGAGGGGCAGGAACCATTTCTGCAGACGTAACTTCCCCTGACGACTGAACAGCAACAGGAAATGCATCTGTTGGAAAACCATCCAATTAAAATGCATATTCGGGTTAATGATGGTTTCATTCTTCCTTCATTTGGAATGGGTTTGGCTTAGTGGTTAATGATCCAGGCTGGTTACCCAAAGTTGTAGGTTCAAACCCCAGAGGTTAACGAGTTACTAACACTGTGCCTTTGAGCACACCCATGAGAAATGTGCATGCATGAAAATACAAAAACACTCTGGAAAAGTGGCATTGCTGAATTAAACATGAACAATCCTTTACTTTGCTTTTTTGTATTGGTCTGTATTAAATATATGATTAATACACCGATCGACATAACGTTATGACCACTGACAGGTGAAGTGAATAACACTGATTATCTCTACATCATGGCACCTATTAGTGGGTGGGATATATTAGGCAGCAAGTGAACATTTTGTCCTCAAAGTTGATGTGTTAGAAGCAGGAAAAATGGGCAGCAACAAGCGTAAGGATTTTAGCGAGTTTGACAAGGGCCAAATTGTGATGGCTAGACGACTGGGTCAGAGCATCTCACAAAAAATCGGGCAGCTCTTGTGGGGTGTTTCCGGTCTGCAGTGGTCAGTATCTATAAAAAGTGCTCCAAGGAAGGAACAGTGGTGAACCGTCGACAGGGTAATTGGCGGCCAAGGCTCATTGATCCACGTGGGGTCTGATGAATCACATTTTCTTTTACATCACGTGGATGGCCAGGTTCGTGTGTGTCGCTTACCTAGGGAACACATGGCACCAGGATGCACTATGGGAAGAAGGCATGCCAGAGACAGTGTGATGCTTTGGGCAATGTTCTGCTGGGAAACCTTGGGTCCTGCCATCCATGTGATGGAAACGGTATTCTCTGGGGACTGTGGCCTCTTTCAGAAGAATAATGCTCCCTGGCACAAAGCAAAAACGGTTCAGGAAGGGTTTGAGGAGCACAACGAGTTTGAGGTGTTGACTTGGCCTCCAAATTCCCCAGATCTCAATCCAATCGAGCATCTGTGGGATGTGCTGAACAAACAAGTCCGATCCATGGAGGCCCCACCTTGCAACTTACAGGACTTAAAGGATCTGCTGCTAACATCTTGGTGCCAGATACCACAGCACACCTTCAGGAGTCCATGCCTCAACGGGTCAGGGCTTTTTTGGCAGCAAAAGGGGGACCAACACAATATTAGGTCATAATGTTATGCCTGATCAGTGTACATCACATACTTTATTCAGGGGTTTTCTGCAGGTGCTTCTGGGAAGCAGATGGTAGACAGAAATTCTGCAACACTGCAGGTGAACTAAAGGGCTTTCACACCAAAGTCAAGGCCAAAAATATTCAAGTGAGTGGACTTCATTCCATGCCTACTCTGTAAATTCATAGTGAATATTACAAAGTGTACCGGTTTCTTTAGTCTTTACATGCCATCAGCAACTTTCTCACATGCACGCCATAAAAAGTACCAGATCTACTATTCACACATGCAAAAAAACTTTGCTGACAATTACATTTGAACAGCTATGATGGAAATACAGCAGAACCTTAAAATAATCTTTTATAGCAATCTTGAGAGAAGCTCTTTAATTTCAGCATCTGTATCAGCATCAGTGAGCTAGATAGTCACAGGTTTTGACTGCCACATCTCAGGATTACAACTGCATGGAGTAATCGCAACACCTTCTTCAGAACTCCTGGTTGGACTTCATGCTTCAGAGCTTAATAAACGTTTACATGCTCAATCGGTGAATCAAAACCTGTCTGGCAGTAGGGCTGAAACGATTAGTCGACAAATATCTTTGTTGTCAAGTAGTCGTTTGATCTCATGTAGAAGAAAACAGCGCGAATGACGGAGTGCAAACAAATCTGAACTAGCAAGACGTGGGAAAGTTTCACAAAGCTTCAAACTAAGGCTGCGTCTCAATCAGCTCCCTAGTTCAGTAGTCAGGGCACTGATCAGGGAGTTAGCCCATTGACTCTTGTCCTGATCAGTGCCCTGACCACTGAACTAGGGAGATGTGAGACCGATTGAGATGTGCAAGGCGAAACGTTTCACGGGAGCACAACGTGCATGTTGGAGCACTTAAAGAGGAAACAACTAACTAACTAGCGATACATCTCTTTATTAGAGAAAGCAATACTAGTAATAATTGTAATAATATTAACAATAATAATATAATTACAGTAATGTTTTGATTTATTTAGCATAGAATAAAGTTTGATCGAGCTTGGAGTCAGGACTGTTTTTATTATTATAACACTGTTAGGTATTATAGTCTCATCACTTGCCTGTATTTTGTTCCATATGCATGAAGACTTACAAAAGGCGATGTTAGGAAGAATATCATGTCAGTTACTTTTTCATATTGTTAATTAAAAGGTGAAGGAGAATCTGTCGGCTCAATTGTCATATAAGAGATTAATATTATGTCATTTTGTCTGCAATGTCATTTGCATGATTAATATGTTTACCATTCTTTGTGTCCTAAAGTAAATGTCCTCTTTTTCTGTTTCAGTTCTAAGAAAAGCAGTGGGCCTATTATTGTTTTACAAATGAAGCTCTTAATACTGCTGCCAAGAGATGTTTACATTCAAACATCTATTTTTTTTGTCTGTAATGCAGCTAATTTTTGTTTATTATTATAAATTGTTTCAATTGAAAGAGAACAGAATATTTAAATAATGCTTAGAGAGCATTTGTGTGTGGTTTGAGTTCTGAGAACTTGGCTCAAAGTTAATTAAAACAACCATTTCAAAAGCTGAAGTGACTTTCTTTTTTTATATATCATAGTTAGAATATGTATAACTCAATGTTTTAACTAATTGAAAAGCTGAATAATCGGCCAAAATTTACTGATTAGTCGCTGATGGAAATGATAATAATTGACGATTAGTCGATTAATCGTTCTAATAATCGTTAGATTAATCGATTATTAAAATAATCGTTTGTTACAACTTTGTGTCAAGTTGATAAGAGCACAAATAATCTTTAAAAGGTCCCGTTCTTCGTGATCCCATTGTTCAAACTTTAGTTAGTGTGTAATGTTGCTGTTAGAGCATAAATAATACCTGTAAAATTATAAAGCTCAAAGTTCAATGCCAAGCGAGATATTTTATTTAACAGAAGTTCCCTTTCAAAGCCTACAGCGAACGGCTGGCTTGGACTACATCCTGGTACTTCCTTCATAAATGACGTCAGTAGAACAGTAGAACAGACTAACCTCCGCCCACAAGAATACGCGAAAAAGGGGGCGTGGTCTTGTTGCTGTCCCACGTGGAGAAGAGGACTGTCGCGTGGAGAAAAGGAATTGTTGCGTTTGAGTGTGTTTGTCGCCATGTCGTCGAGACGCTGTTATTTTCATCGCGGAGTCAAATCACCTTTGTTTGGCTTTCCCAGGGACGCTGTAGAGATCATTAAGCGCATACATCTCCCGTTAAGAGGCGTGACCTTTCCACGTGCGCTAAGCTGCTGTCGAATCACAACACAGGAACCGTGCAACGTGCGCTAAGCTGCTGTCGAATCACAACACAGGAACCGTGCAACGTGCGCTAAGCTGCGGTCAAATCACAACACGGGAACCGCTGGCACAATCAGAACTCGTTACGTATTTCTGAAGGAGGGACTTCGTAGAATAAAGGAAGTCATCAGCCGTTTTTAGGACAGTGAAAACAGCGGTATACAGATAAGCAAATTGTGTGAAAAATACAGTGTTTTTTTACACGCGAAACATGAACACATGTTATATTGCACACTGTAAACACAATCAAAGCTTAAAAAACTACTCGCGGTAAATTAAGAAAACGAGATTTAAAAAATAAGACTAACTGTGTTGAGCTATATAACAATGATTAGTTTACTGTAAAAGAATGTATCCAAACATTTGCTCACCTGTGTCTAATAAAACTAGTGCTGTGAAATCGATGTAATTTTTTACAACTAATTAATCCGATTTTTTCCATAATTAATCATGATTAAAAAACATTGGAGTTTTAAATATTTTGATATTGTAATAATTTCAGTTACTCTCCAAATTAATGAAGAAACTATTTAAACAGGGCTCGACATTAAGCTGGTTCATGTGCTTGTCCTGCTTGAATCTGTCATTCACTTGTCCAAGTAAAAAAAATTGCTTGTCCGGATTTAATTCTGAAGCAATATTCTCATCAGTGTTCAATCAGCATTGATATATTAAAATCTGCATATTTGTGATATTTTTACCTTTTATAAAGGGCATTTTTTCCCATAATCTTATTAAATATAGGCTATGCTTCAGCTTTCATTTATTTTAATTTTTTTATTTGATCTAGAAATTAAATTAGAATAAGACACTATAGGTTTGTTACCAATCAAATTAAATAATTTACACCCAAAAAATTACAACTACATTAAATAATGTAATGAGATTTTTTAAATATGTTTGAATATACAAATTAGAAATAAACTAAACCACCAGTAGGTGGCAGCAGGTGACCGTCTTAATGAATGAGTCATTGAGTCATTCATTTAAACGATTCATTCAAACGGATGATTCATTCAAGAATGAGGCAGGCCCTGTCCCAAATGGCAAACTTCATGAGCACTTTCAGTCTTGTGGGCTTACAATGGCCGCTGCGTGCCCGTGTCAGTTAAGTCCACGAGACCGCAGGGTGTCCCATTTGTCATTTTTGGTCTCAGAAGGGTGCTCGCGAGTGCCCCCTTTGTGGTCGATATGCGCCCTCGATGCGCACTTCTGCCGATCCTTCACTGGTGCGAGCTATGCAGCGGACTTCTTCCCGGCAGTCAAAGCGGCATTATGTCGTGAAAGTGCGGACTCAGAGGAAGACCACGAGGGTTTAGGGTGTCATTTGGGACAGGGCAGCAGTCGTTTACGAATAGGTCATTGAATCTTTGATTCAACCGATTTATTCAAAACACTGAATCATTCAGTAATACACCGTTGCTGTGAGATGTGTTATTCTGCTGTGATCTTTGTTTGGAGTTCATTATTGTATTGTTTACATTATTGCTGCTGAAATTGAACAAAAACAGTGAATATTGCATATAACATGTAAGTGACTTAATGTTAATTAATTGTTTATGGAGCTGGCGTATGAAATCAGTGTCATTTTCAGTCGTGATGGTATTCAGGAAAACAGCACTCTTGGTTCTGTGATGTTGCTTAACTGTAGGCTATCATATGTTATAAAGATAAAAACTCCACAATTTGTATGTTAACTTTCTTTGTATTCTTTGTTTTCTTTGTATGAGCGGCGCTCATTTGTTGTGATTTCTCCTTGAGAGGCTGCGTGAGCGTCAACAGCGCAACCTTGTTACCGTCAGTTCTTTATACATTATTATCCACTATCGATCGCCAATTACACTAAATGAATGCAGAATTATTGTTGCATTTTGGTGACTCCCTAGTTATTTTTTGACGTTTTAATCAGCTTGTCCAGTCGAGCAAGTAAAATTCTCTTTCACTTGCCCCTTCAAAAAACCCACTTGTCCCGGACAAGCGTTAATGTCGAGCCCTGTATTTAAAGACAGCATATTTGAAATATTTGTTGTAATGGCATCTTTTTATGAATGAAGGCCAGTATCACTGATACTAATGTCTCAATGAAACATTAATGAGGTTACGTTACAGTATAACTGAAAGCTACCAATTTCAACATTTATTAGGCTTTAAAAAATAACAACGTTTCATTTAAGTGAACTTAAAACAATCTCTATATAAACCCATTATAATAAATGTTATATTTTCCTGTGGCCTTCCTTGTTAGACATAGCCTACACAGAAATTGAATAAAGTTATCAACACCTTTCTTAACTGCATAAATAATAAATTAAATATAGATGAATCATCATTAAGCTACAATTTTCTCTGTTCTCATTGTTCTTTGATGAACATTAATGACAGACATCATCAGTGCTCCTGTCACTTTAAGATCGGCCGCTGCCGAACATGACGCGGATCTCACACGCTGTCCCTCGCATCTCATTTTCTCACAAGTTCATTTAAGACGCTATTTAACTCATTTAAGACTCCTAATATGAGAATACTCGACAAAACTGGCATTTTGGCAAAATTCTCTGTGTTGTTGTTATTGTTTGTTCAAGAGCGAAAGAGAACTCAAGGTGTGCACGAGACTGGCGAGTGTGTGTCAGGGTGTCCCTCGATCAGCTCCCAAGCTTCCTAGGTGGTTAATCAGTATATCGTGTACATGAATGTGGCCGACTCCCAATTCAGTGCCCTGACTACTGAACTAGGGAGCAGATTGAGACGCACCCACACAGAAAGGACATTGACACACAGCGCGTTCTCTTTTCTCTGTCGCGCTTAGATTGTTTAAAAGCATTTACATGAATAAGAGTGTGATCGTAATGTAACGCTAAGAAAAAAATGGATATAAAAAAAACGGACGCTGCGTTAAATTTTTGAATGCGTTAAACTGAAAAAATTAAATCGCCTGCGTTAACGTGCTAATTTGCCCAGCACTAAATAAAACACATAATATATTGTCTTTGCTGTTTCCATGGTTTCTTTTTGGTTTCGGAAATCAAGGGTAGCGCGGGTATGATGTCATTAAGGTGACACAGCGGCATGGTCCGTGTCCTGGTTAAAATTGCTTATTTCTGATTTAAACATTCTTGGAAACATTTGGTATAATGTAAGCACACAAGTTAACAAAATATATAACAACGTTCTAGTGGGTTCTGGATATTTTCAATAAATAAAAAATCTTACATATTGTGCCTTTAAAATATTTTTGCTAGTGCGCATGCATGTTGAGCTGTGGTGCTCATGTGAGAGACGCAGGTTTACATCTGGCCTACATTGTGTTCTGATCGCATTTCCATAATGTCCTGTCATGCTGTGTCAGTAACAAAAGTTGCAAAAAGCCCACTGATAAAATTAGGAACCATGAAATAGAAAATAAGAGACACACTACATTTCAGACAGAGAACTATGGCTAACCTCTCCCCTGTCACACAAACCAAATCGATGCGAGACTCAATATCCGTGAGACAAAGAGCCACTGTCAACCACTGGATTGACTTCTACGTCAATCTTTTCCACACAAGAACTAATCAGCTCAAATGCAATGATACGGAGAACAAAATCTCAGGGAACGCATCCTAATTTGACCTCCCCCTCTCATTTTGCACAAAAATCTGGCAACGCTTGAAAAGGCCTTGTCTTCTCACATAGACTAACGTCACGACTGGGCAGAGAATATGCGAGTCTCATTGTGAGTCACACAAACCTGCAATAAGCTGCTTTTTTCACTGACTTATCAGGTCACAGCCAGGTTACACCGAAAACTATTACACAGAAACCTGAGTCACACTTCTGAAACAAGATTAAAAAACACACCAGTTTTAGTTGTTGTTCACTTTTATTGCTGGAAAAGGATCATTCACAAGAGAAGCTTCACAGAAATGAGTAACGACATGCAATAAAGCAGCATGCAAAACAGAGACCTTCTTAACAATTGGGTAAATACTGAATTAGTATGAGTTCTTTAGATGACAGCTGTGCAACAGCCATTAAATAAATATATACACACCGATCAGGCATAACATTATGCAGGTGAAATAAATAACACGGATTATCTCTTCATCACGGCATCTGTTAGTGGGTGGGATATATTAGGCAGCAAGTGAACATTTTGTCCTCAAAGTTGATGTGTAAGAAGCAGGAAAAATTGGCATAAGCGTAAGGATTTGAGCGATTTGACAAGGGCCAAATTGTGATGGCTGGACGACTGGGTCAGAGCATCTCCAAAACTGCAGCTCTTTTGTGGTGTTCCCATTCTGCAGTGGTCAGTATCTCTCAAAAGTGGTCCAAGGAAGAAACAGTGGAGAACCGGCGACAGGGTCATGGGCGGCCAAGGCTCATTGATGCACGTGGGGAGTGAAGGCTGGCCCGTGTGGTCCGATCAAACAGACGAGCTACTGTAGCTAAAATTGCTCAA
Organism: Romanogobio albipinnatus; assembly: GCA_023566225.1. Lineage (NCBI taxonomy): Eukaryota > Metazoa > Chordata > Actinopteri > Cypriniformes > Gobionidae > Romanogobio > Romanogobio albipinnatus. The sequence goes on from CM042244.1 coordinate 49,286,659, forward strand.
GAACTTAAAGTCCAAGTAAAGGCAATTCTGAGATTTGTTTCTTAACACATTATAAATGTTAGAAATGCATTGCTGAAACTAGGGGTGTAACGGTACACAAAACTGACGGTTCGGTACGTACCTTGGTTTTGAAGTCCCGGTTCGGTATGGATTCGGTACAGCAGTTTTACAAAATTGCTTTTTATTAATTTGTATTCAAATATTTTTTGAAATATATTTAATGAAAAAAATTGTGTCTGTCCTTAAATGAATTAAATTATAACTAAAAGTTTCTTAAAGATAATGCTGTAAACTATATAGGGAGCCCTTACTTACATATAGCTATTAAAGAGCCCAAACTATTAGCCTAAATTCAGTTGCTATTTATTTTTAGATATAATAATCAACACTCATAAGCTTCACATAAGGCAGTTTTTGCATTAACTTCTAAATCTAATTATTTTTATTCGTTGTTGAAATATAATCATTTAGTGGCTGTAATTTTCATGACAGGTTTATTTAAACATACATTAAATAAACAAGACCTCACTAACAGGCTAAGCAGTATATAATGAATATATATAGGCTAATATAATTAATATAACGGCTAATATAATTAATATAACGGCTAATATAGTGCATGTATTCAGTGAAAGTTGATTTCTCTAGTGAGCTAACAGCTGTGGACACTGAATGACTTCTGAGTAAACGTGATTCTGCATGACATTGTTTACAAGCTGTTTTATTGTCTTTCCGTGGTTGAAACGCAGATGCGATTACACGACATATGATACATTTCAGTAAGTTGTAATGTATCCTCAACATACCTTAAGATGTATTAATTTATGTTTATTCTTTAGGAAGAGATGATCGCATTGACTCGCGCGCAATGCGCTGCCGCTTTAAGTTGAACTGATACGCGTCTATCAGTCATGTCACCCCTAGTAAACACAGATGGAGCGATTACACGACATATGATAGCCTACATTTCAGTAAGTTGTAATGTGTCCTCAACATACCTTAAGATATATTAATTTATGTTTATTCTTTAGGAAGGGATTATCGCATTGACTCGCGCACCGCGTGCTGCCGCTTTAAAGTTGAACTGATACGCGTCTATCAGTCACGTCACATTAAAGAGCGTTAAAACGGCATTTATCGTTTGATTTCGTGATAAAATGGACTGAATACTTAATATGTTTGTGTAGGAACTCGGATTGAAGTGTGTTCCACGCTTACAACAAGCCGACTGTTAACTGTTAAAGATTACATTCATAACCGTTCGAAAGCCCTGTACCGAAACGGTTCAATACGAATACGCGTACCGTTACACCCCTAGCTGAAACACATTACAAAGACTGTGAACTATGTAGAACTGAATTCAGAAGTTAGACCGTTAAACAGTTTTTCACCGTTGCTGTGTTCAGGATTTTCTGGGCGGGGCTAAAACTGTGGCTTGATGACACACTGGAGCCACCGAGCCTGGCTCCTCCCCTAACACGATCATAACTAAAGCACATTCGCATCAGTTCGCCCGCTTGATCGCGAGTTACTGTCAGTACTGTTAGTTACTATAGTCTACAACTTCCAAAACAGCTTTCAAAACAAAAACGATGATCAAGAAGAGGTGGATTCATTTTGTGAACAGCTACCTTGATGGAGAGCTGAGGATCACCACCGACACCTGCCTCTGCAGTGACTTTACACCGGATTGTTTTACAAACTTTCACCGGAGACAACTGGGATTCACTGATAATCCGCTACAGAACCGACTATCCCCCACCCAGGCCTTCACCCTCCCATCACGCCGACATCTGGTGTGTCGTGAGCATAGACGGTCGTGATCAGTACGCGAGTGTGGTCTTGTGTGCTGCGGCAGCTTTCTCGCGAGTGGGCGTGGTCTCGGCGCCGACAGCGGACACACCCCCAGCGTTTGAGAGCAGAGAATACTGCTCATTTTTTCAAGTTTTTGATAAGCTATTTTATGTACTAGCCGGATTTTTCAAGTTTAAATTTGGCTGGGTGGTTAATAACACATTTATTTGTGGTGTGAGGAACTCAGAGTTTTGACTTTAATGCTGGTTCTGATAGAAAGGTCAGGTGTGAGAATACACAGTGCATCGCAGTTTGTTGTGTATGGGGCTGCATGGCCCGGAAGAAGACAAACCGGTCAGGGTGCCCATGCTGACCCCTGTGCACCGGCGAAAGCGCCAACAGTGGGCACTTGAGCATCATTCAGAACTGGACCATGGAGCAATGGAAGAAGGTGGCCTGGTCTGATGAATCATGTTTACTTTTACATCATGTGGAGTGCGTGTGCGTCGCTTACCTGGGGAACACATGACACCAGGATGCACTATGGGAAGAAGGCAAGCCGGTGGAGGCAGTGGATGTGGATGTTACTTTGACACGTACCACCTACCTAAGCACTGTTGCAGACCATGTACACATGGAAACGGTATCCCCTGGTGGCTGTGGCCTCTTTCAGCAGGATAATGTGCCCTGCCACAAAGCAAAAATGGTTCAGGAAGGGTTTGAGGAGCACAACGAGTTTGAGGTGTTGATTTGGCCTCCAAATTCCCCAGATCTCAATCCAATCGAGCATCTGTGGGATGTGCTGAACAAACAAGTCTGATCCATGGAGGCCCCACCTCCCAATTTACCGGACTTAAAGCTTTTATTGACAGCTGGCTCATTAAATGATCGATCTGCGAATGTGCTTCCCTGTGACGTCAGAGTGCAGCGAAACGCTGCCTTAACGAAAGAAGACAAACGCCTTATTCTTTATCCCCACCCACTGATTCGTATCTGGCATGTTGGATAAATAACAGGCCTTCCAAGCAATAAAATAAAGTTAAAACATGCTTTTTGGAATCCAAAGGAAGTTTATGGCATGTTTGAAACATTAATGAATGTGATGCTGCAAGCAACTCAAACACGTATGCAAACAGATGCGGAAACACCAGGTGGGGAAACTGAACCGTCAGCTGCTTCATTGTTACGAGCGAAGCATGCTGGCAAAGAGTATGTTTGCTTCCTCAGAAAATCCTGATGAGGGACGAAAGATGAAAACGCAAGGAAAAAACAAGGAAATAGAAGTATGCACTTCATCAGGTCTCCTTTTGTACTCCAGAGGAAAACGATTCTCTGAAGCTTTTCTTCAGCGTGGCACACCCATCACACGACAACAAGAAAATAAATAGTGCACTACAGCTATTAAGTTACACACATCTTTTTACTACATTCCTTACACACACCCCTATCTCTCCCACACACATATTTTCACTGGGGGAAGGTTTGAATGAAGTGCCAAGCTTCCTCTTGACTTCCTGCTTTGATTTCATTCTCTGATGATCTGATTTCATTTTCCTTCTATTGTTGGCGTCAATGTAGCTGCGAGCGGCTGCAGCACACAGGAGAACATGCTTACAAACACACTCACTAGCTTTACTGCTGAGATTTAAATTAGATTCTGCAGTGTGTTATCACTTCGAAATTAAAAGGGATACTTCTGAATCACTTGTAATTACTCTGATGCGCACAGACAGTACAAGACGGTGCATTGTCAGAGGAGCTGTACAATATTAATCCAAAGAGGTTGTGCAAACACTAACCAGATTTAAAGGCCCCGTTTTTGTGTTTTTTTGAAGCTTTGATTGTGTTTACAGTGTGCAATATAACATGTGTTCATGTTTCGCGTGTAAAAAAAAACACAATTTGCTTATCTGTGTACCGCTGTTTTCACTGTCCTAAAAACGGCTGATGAGTTCCTTGTTCTATGAAGACCCTCCTTCAGAAAAACGTAACGAGTTCTGATTGTGCCAGCGGTTCCCGTGTTGTGATTTGACCGCAGCTTAGCGCACGTTGCACGGAAAGGTCACGCCTCTTAACGGGAGATATATGCGCTCAATGATCTCTACAGCGTCCCTGGGAAAGCCAAACAAAGGTGATTTGACTCCGGGATGAAAATAACAGCGTCTCGACGACATGGCGACAAACACACTCAAACGCAACACTTCCCTCTTCTCCACGTGGGACAGCAACAAGACCACGCCCCGTTTTTCACGTATTCTTGTGGGCGGAGGTTAGTCTGTTCTACTGATGTCATTTATGAAGGAAGTACCAGGATGTAGTCCAAGCCGGCCGTTCGCTGTAGGCTTTGAAAGGGAACTTCTGTTAAATAAAATATCTCGCTTGGCATTGAACTTTGAGCTTTATAATTTTACAGGTATTATTTATGCTCTAACAGCAACATTACACACTAACTAAAGTTTGAACAATGGGATCGCGAAGAACGGGACCTTTAAACAAAATTAAACGAAAAGCTAAAAAAAAAGTTATTTAATTTTATGTTCAATACTTTTTTTTATTATAAATGTAGCTATATGAGAGTGTGCAGATACTTATTTTTTTTTTAAATGTATTAATATTAAAAGCTATAAAACGTGAAATAATATTAATATATATTATTATTGTTCAATATTAAATAAAATGCTTTAGTAATAACAAATACTACTACATTTGTAGTACAATTGTGTACTTGGTTTGTACAGTACTCATTACTCCTTCATTCTTGCACACATTAACTTTACAGAGGAACAGTTCCTCGGTCACTCAGCAGTCAAACACACAGTGGCCCTATTTGAAGTTTGAACAACTGATAAACCACTTAAGGTTTATAACCATTAAACCAGGACTTTGCATAGGCTAAAAATGGTCTGCACACAAAAGGCTTCTTTAGAGTGTCAAAATCCGACCGACCGTTCAATATCAAGGAAAACCAACCGGTTTATCCAGACAGATGAGGTGACATCACAGAAACGACAACATTAAATCCCTCAGCATTTAAGTGACATCCGAACCATTTGCTCAGACTTTGAATAAAACAACTTTAGGTGAATTACAGCAGATTTAAAAGACACCGTTTTATTTAGTCAGTAAAAAACAAGCAGCTCATGAAGGACGGAAGTTTTAAAGTCGGCAGGTGCACTCGGGTATACGTCCGGACAGGTGCACGAGCACAACCTGTGGAATAAATTACCTGTCACCCAACACATACAGGATCTAAAATAGTGCTTTTAGTGAGTCAACGGAAAGTACTGTCTAACTTACCATCTTGAAGAAAGAAATAAGGTAGGTGTGTCGAAATCCACTAAATTCCAACTCGCTTCCCGGCTGGTCAAGGCCGGAATCATCGCTGCCCTTCCCTAACTGTGGGGGAGAGGAAAGCTGCGCATGCGCGGATACGTAGCTGAGCTCAAGGCTGCGTTTTCGCCTCCTCTATCTGAGCTCTGATTGGTCGAAGGACTGCACCTGGCGTGGAAAGGGGCGGGGAAACACCCTACTTACATATTTTCCTCAACGCCTTGTGTAAAATGCTGACTTGACATTTATGAATAAAGACATGACTTGAATTACTATGTTGTTAGATAAACCACTTAAAGACACAAATAAGAATAAAATAATTAAAACTATATTAATATAAATAACTACATAAATAATATTAAATTATAAAGTATTGTTTGTTATTATCAATATTATTATATTATCATCTTAGAGCAGGGGTTTTCAAAAAGAGGTCTGTGAAGTCTGAATAAAAATGTATAATAATAATAATAATAATAATAATAATAATAATAATAATAATAATAATAATAATTGGAGTAAGGCAATAAATTAGATCTAAATAAATAAATAAAAATGTGATTTAAAAAATACATAGTTATTAATCTATTAAATAAATTAAATGAGATTAAAATAAAATAAAATGAATATAAATAAATACAATTTTGATTACAATTAAATTAATAAGCAATAAATAAATAATACATAACCTATTTCAAAACAATAGACTGTAAAAAATTTATTATTTATTTATTGCTTATTTATTTAATTTTAATCACATTTTTATTTATTTATATTAATCATTTTTATTTTAATCTCATTTAATTTATAACTAACCTTTTTTAAATCACATTTTCTATTTATTTATTTAGATCTAATTTATTGCATTACTCTAATTGTTATTATTATTATTATTTTAAATTCTACATTGAGTAGAACAAAATATATAATAATGCAACTGAAACTAATTTTAGATTTATAATAATTTAATAAATAAAATAATTCTGTGTATAAATTGAGTGTTTATAAAAGACTTATATGCCTTATAAGTTTTAAGGTGGGGGTCCCTCACAGATGGTTGATCATATTTGGGGGTCCGTGGTATCTAAAATTTTGAAAACCCCTGCCTTATAGACTCAGGAATTGTCATTGATGATACATCTTACTTTATTTTTCCATGAACGTGTTTTAAGAAGGTCAGACTTCTTAAAACTTCTTAAAAAAAAAAAAACAATGACTCAAAATGTATGTAGGCTACACTCTAAAAAAAAAGGTTCTATATGGCACCAAAAAAGGTTCTTCGTCGTAATCATAGAGGAACCACTTTTGGTGCTATATAGCACCATCTTAACATGTTCTGTATATGGTAGCGATGCTATATACACGGGTTTCCTGTTTACAAACATTACAGGGTGCGTGCGCATCCTGGAGGCAGAAAGACAGATCGCTGAGCTGGTCCGCTACTGCAACAACCTTAAGTATTGAAGCTTTCCTTATTGTTTGTATAACTGCTGACTCAATAAAACGGGATTTTAGTTGGATCTGTTTGTCTGTCTTTAATTTTGCAGTGTTGCTGTGATACATGTATGAATGATCATGTCAGGCTAGTAATGTAATCAATTAATCAAACATCACAGATACAGTTATTAATAAGCACTGGCTCTGTTGGTACAATTAACCACGCAGCAACTCCTTGGCATTTTGACTTTCAGACACGCCGCTGCTAACCTACAACACGGGAGGTCTCTTCTTTCTGCCTCTCGGTTGCGTGCGCAAGCAGTGATGACGTCGCCGAGAAATCCGTGTATAGCACAATAGTTAGTGGTGCTATATAGCACCTTAGTCAAAGAACCGCTGAAGAACCACTGAAGCACCAAAATTGGTGCTATATAGCACTTAAAAAGGTTCCCCTATGATTACGAGCCAAGAACCATTTTTGGTGCCATATAGAACCTTTTTTTTTTTTAGAGTGTAGGTTGACAGGTGACATTTGGGGGGGGAATTAAAAAAACAAACTTACAGTTCAAATACTTACATTTGTTCCAAAGTTACACGCTACAGTGGGGCTTTTTTTGTGGGGCGAGGTCATTTTGAAGGTATTTTTTGTGCATACAAGGCTAAATAATGGAAAACGCAATCTATAGGCCTAGCAAAAACCTGATTTGCATGACCCTGTTGGTGTGTAATTGATTATCCATCACCTGACACTAGAGGGAGCCCTCTGGAACTACAGTAGTCACATGAAACTGTCAGCTGTCATATCACTTCAGTCCAGTTGAGAGGAAGCAACAGAGCAACAAATGTCTCTCTACAGGAATATAGTGTGGTTTATCAAAGGAATGAGGGAGTATACAAGGTAACGTTTTTTTTTTTGTATTTATTGCTGAATTCTTCAGTTTTTGTATTGTTGTGGTCACTGGGTTGCTTTGTTGCTGATAACTTTTGAGTCTCTGAAAGTCTGTTGCACTGCTTTTAATTCATGTGTTATTGTTTTTAATCGGAATAAGATGGTTTTATTGATGTGAACATTTCATCATTTTACACAAAATGATTCTGGCCTGAGCATTCATTTAGTTATTGGCTACAAACCACAGCCTTAAACGGTGTCCTGACAAGCCGAATGTTGTTAGATTGATGCACAAATGTTGTTTTTGTAGTTCACCAAGTCATCTCCTCTGACATGCATTCATTCAATCCCTCAGTTTAAGGTCAGTCATCATTGCATCACAATGGGCCCTATTGAGCCCCTGCTGTTCTCTCTCAAGTGCCCTGTCATCCCACACAGAAGCTCCTTTGGCCCCTTGATCTTAGGAGCACTGTCTCAGATGACTAGAGGTCACATAACAATTCAAGAATTGTGTTGAAAACACACTCCTGAGGTTTCATGTTGGTCATGTTTCTGATTTGCTTCATTTGTTTGATGTCATCAGCAGGTCTGGATTTGAGTATGCGTCTAAGAGCTTTGAAGAAAAGGACCTGGATGTGTCGATGGTGGGGCGTTCCTTCATGATCACTGGAGCCAACAGCGGAATAGGGAAAGCGACAGCCATGGCCATAGCAAAAAAAGGTTAATTTCACACACATTTCACATTTCATTGTTACATAAACACATTTTTTAGGTGTATTATTTTTTCCAACCACTAATCCATTGTAGTGGTACAATAGTACAATGATGCTTTGATACTGTATGTATAATATCATATTGTGCTGAATGATCAGTGTTGCCATGTATACATGTTAGTCTAAGGTACTTTAGGTAGTAATGTATACACTATAATGCCAAAACTTTTTGGACGCCTGTCTTTACATGCACATGAACTTTAATGACATCCCATTCTTAATCTGTAGGGTTTAATATGGAGTTGGCCCACCCTTTGCAGCTATAACTCTCATGGGAAGGCTTTCCACAAGGTATAGGAGTGTGTTTATGGGAATTTTAGACCATTCTTCCAGAAGCGCATTTGTGAGGTCAGGCACTGATGTTGGACGAGAAGGCCTGGCTCGCAGTCTCCGCTCTAATTCATCCCAAAGGTGTTCTATCGGGTCGAGGTCAGGACTCTTTAAAGTTCCTCCACACCCAACTTGCTCATCCATGTCTTTATGGACTTTGCTTTGTGCACTGGTGAGCAGTCATGTTGGAACAGGAAGGGGCCATGAAATTGTCCAAAATGTCTTGGTATGTTGAAGCTTTAAGAGTCCCTTTCACTGGAACTAAGGGGTCAAGCCCAACCCCTAAAAAACAACCCCACACCATAATCCCCCCTCCACCAAACTTTACACTTGGCACAATGCAGTCAGGCAAGTATCGTTCTCCTAGCAACCGCCAAACTCAGACTCGTCCATCGGATTGCCAGGTCTGTAGATATAGACTATTGGCAGAAAGTTGCCGACTATGAGCCCTGTGCGCCTCAGCATGCGCTGACCCCGCTCTGTGATTTTACGTGGCCTACCACTTTATGGCTGTTGTTCCCAATTGCTTCCACTTTGTTATAATACTACTAACAGTTGACTGTGGAATATTTAGTAGTGAGGAAATTTCACGAATGGACTTACTGTCACAGGTGGCAACCTATCACGGTTGAATTCACTGAGCTCCTGAAAGCGACCCATCCTTTCACAAATGTTTGTAGAAGCGTCTGCATGCCTAGTGCTTGATTTTATACACCATGGAAGTGATTAGAACACCTGAATTCAATAATTTGGAGGGGTGTCCCAATACTTTTGGCAACTACTGTTCAAATGTTTGGGGTCAGTAATTTTTTTTCCTTTCTTATTTTGAAAGAAATTAATACTTTTATTCAGCAAGGACTTATACTGTTAGAAAAATTTTATATTTTGAATAAATGCTGTTATTTTTAACTTTTTATTAATCAATGAATCCTGAAAAAAGTATCACAGTTTCCAAAAAAATATTAAGCAGCACAACTGTTTCCAACATTGCTAATAAATCAGCATATTAGAATGATTTCTGAAGGATCATGTGACACTGAAGACTGTATTTTTGATCAAATAAATGTAGGTTTAATGAACATAAGACACACACACACACACACACACACACACACACACACACACACACACACACACACACACACACACACACACACACACACACACACACACACACACACACACACACACACACACACACACACACACACACACACACATATATATATATATACAAATATATAGGATATTTTCTGAATAAAGGTTTAAAAAATCCTACTGACCCAAAACTTTTAAACAATATAATAATAAACATTTTAGCCCACTTGGAGTACACTGTTAAGTAATCTTTTTTGCATAGCTTACCCATTGCCAAGTTGAGCAATTTGCATTCCTCTGTGTTTTTCTGCCATGTTTGAGTAAGAAAATAATAACTCGATTTTTACATTTTCTGAAGGATGTGTGAGTGGTGCTGTCCATGCGAAACTCATTGTTATAATACTAGGGGGTTGATTGGTTGAGTGTTCTACATTCATGCATTTGCAATTGTTCTGAGTGTATTTTAGCGTGTTGCAATGCATTTGTAAGGGTGTTCAGATAGTTGCTATGGAATTGCTAGGTGGTTGTTTATGGGCCCAAATCCTTATATAATTATAAATCAGAATGCATGTAAAAATACTGTAAAATCAGACCTCTCTTCAACAAGCCACGTCATTTAACATTGAAAAATATGGTACCTTCATTCATTCATTTTGTATTGTTTTCCTCCTATCCAAGGTGGCACTGTCCATATTGTCTGCAGAAACAAAGAGCGAGCTGAGAGAGCCAGAGAAGAAATCATCTCAGCAAGTGCAAATACCGTGAGTGTCATTAAAGTGAGAGATCACCCAAAAATAAAAGATTTGCCATCATTTACTCACCCTCAAGTTGTTCCAAACCGGTATGAGCTTCTTTCTTCTGCTGAACACGAAAGAATATATTTTAAAGAATGTTGGTAACACTTGATGGTAGTCATTGACTTCTCAGCAGAAGTCAACGGCTACCCGTCAAGTGTCTGGTTATCAACATTCTTTAAAATATATTCTTTTGTGTTCAGTAGAAGAAACTGATGATGCATCAGTGTTTAAATTAAATTTACTATTTATAATATTGTATTGGTTTTGAATGATTTGTATTGTTTCATGCACTGTGTGATGTGCATCTACCGTAGGAGGTTTACGTCCATGTGTTGGACCTCTCTGAGACGAGAAAGGTGTGGGAGTTTGCAGAGACCTTTAAGAAGGAGCACTCGTCTCTCAATGTTTTGGTATGAGTGTCAGAGAGCTCCTTTTGGAGATTCCCATCATACCTCAGTATATTAAAGAAAATACCAGCATTCAGCTGAAGGTTACAGGTGCATGAAGAAATAGATGAAGATGAAGAAATATCCTCTCCTCTGTGTGTGTCTCCAACACTAATCCCTATCAGATCAATAATGCCGGATGTATGGTGAACCAGAGGGAAATTAACTCTGAAGGACTGGAGAAAAACTTTGTGACCAATACTCTTGGTAAGACATGATGCACTGCGTCGCATTGCATATCAACATTTTTAATGTTAAAATCTCTTATGCTGACCAAGGCTGCATTTATTTGATCAAAAATACAGTAAAAACTACGGAGCCCCATACATGACGTGGACAAAAAAAAAACGTTCACCCACTTTAGTAAACTGTGGCTGATTTACTAATTAATTTACTCGTATGGCAAGCCGTTTTAACATTTAATCCTTAAAACGTACTAGTAACGATTTTAATGCTACTACTTATTTTTTAGGTACTAGTATCTACCGGTATTCTATTAGGTACTAATACTTATTCATTTGCTACTAGTGTTTTTTTTTTAGGTTCTCGTGCTTATTCTTTAAACTAACAATTCGTTCCCACAAGTTTTTAATACATCAGCACGATTTACTAATTCTTTCCCTCATTTTAAGTAAATCGTGCGCACGATATAATAATTTGTTCCCTCGATTTACTAAATTATGGCCATGTTATTTTAGTTATATCAAAACTAAAGTTCAAAGTGTCCACGATTTACAAGTGTATGGCAAGCAATTTTAATTTAATCCTTAAAACGTACTAGTATCTATTTTCAAGCTATGTTCATGTTCAGGATATCTTTGGTATAAATTACTAAAAAAAACTAAAAATAAGTACTAGTTCTATTTTTTTCTAAAGTATAATTAAATAATAAATAAATAAGAACAAGTATCTAAATAATTAGTACTAGTAAAAAAAAAAAGTACTAGTACCTAAAGAATAAGCACTAGAACACTAGTAAAAAAACACTAGTAGCAAATGAATAAGTATTAGTTAGTACCTAATAGAATAGATACTAGTACCTAAAAAATAAGTAGTGGCATGAAAATCGTTACTAGTACATTTTAAGGATTAAGGGTGGGTTGCACCAACAAGGATTACATTAAAATCAGTTTAGAGCTAATCTAGGATTTGTTGATCTAGGCTTTATTTTAAATCGAGTTGTGTTGCACCATTTAATTTTAAACCCGGATTAACAAATCAGGGATTAGAATTTAACCTGCAATTAAAACCTCCATTTACGATTAATTTTCGCCGCCATGATGGATTCATCATTGACAGCAACAATACTATTCAATTCCCTTCTTTATTGACCACCAGAAACTCTCTCTCTTAACTTTTTATATCACTCGCAATTGTGTGATATAAAGTCACAATTCTGACTTTTTTTCTCAGTATATCACCCAATTGTGAGTTTATATCTCAGAATTCTGACTTTATAACTCACAATTGTGAGAAAAAAAGTCAGAGTTCTGAGATAAAAAGTCACAATTACTCTTTTTATTTTTTTATTTAGTGGAGAAACCGGCTTCCAAAGTAAACTGTTGTGCTGCTTAACATATTTGCGGAAGCCATGATAGTTTTCTTTCAGGATTCTTTGAAGAATAGAAAGTTTAAAAGAACAGCTTGTAAACTTTTTATCAATTTATTGCTCAATAAAAAAAAAAAATTTCTTCTTAAAAAATCCTACTGACTGATATATACAGTGAGGAAAATAAGTATTTGAACACCCTGCTCTTTTGCAAGTTCTCCCACTTAGAAATCATGGAGGGGTCTGAATTTATCATCGTAGGTGCATGTCCACTGTGAGAGACATAATCTAAAAATGAAAATCCAGAAATCACAATTTATGATTTTTTAACTATTTATTTGTATGATACAGCTGCAAATAAGTATTTGAACACCTGAGAAAATCAATGTTAATATTTGGTACAGTAGCCTTTGTTTGCAATTACAGAGGTCAAACGTTTCCTGTAGTTTTTCAGCAGGTTTGCACACACTGCAGGAGGGATTTTGGCCCACTCCTCCACACAGATCTTCTCTAGATCAGTCAGGTTTCTGGCCTGTCGCTGAGAAACACGGATTTTGAGCTCCCTCCAAAGATTCTCTATTGGGTTTTAGGTCTGGAGACTGGCTAGGCCACGCCAGAACCTTGATATGCTTCTTACAGAGCCACTCCTTGGTTATCCTGGCTGTGTGCTTCGGGTCATTGTCATGTTGGAAGACCCAGCCTCGACCCATCTTCAATGCTCTAACTGAGGGAAGGAGGTTGCTCCCCAAAATCTCGCAATACATGGCCCCGGTCATCCTCTCCTTAATACAGTGCAGTCGCCCTGTCCCATGTGCAGAAAAACACCCCCAAAGCATGATGCTACCACCCCCATGCTTCACAGTAGGGATGGTGTTCTTGGGATGGTACTCATCATTCTTCTTCCTCCAAACACGTTTAGTGGAATTATGACCAAAAAGTTCTATTTTGGTCTCATCTGACCACATGACTTTCTCCCATGACTCCTCTGGATCATCCAAATGGTCATTGGCAAACTTAAGACGGGCCTTGACATGTGCTGGTTTAAGCAGGGGAACCTTCCGTGCCATGCATGATTTCAAACCATGACTTCTTAGTGTATTACCAACAGTAACCTTGGAAACGGTGGTCCCAGCTCTTTTCAGGTCATTGACCAGCTCCTCCCGTGTAGTTCTGGGCTGATTTCTCACCTTTCTTAGGATCATTGAGACCCCACGATGTGAGATCTTGCATGGAGCCCCAGTCCGAGGGAGATTGACAGTCATGTTTAGCTTCTTCCATTTTCTAATGATTGCTCCAACAGTGGACTTTTTTTCACCAAGCTGCTTGGCAATTTCCACGTAGCCCTTTCCAGCCTTGTGGAGGTGTACAATTTTGTCTCTAGTGTCTTTGGACAGCTCTTTGGTCTTGGCCATGTTAGTAGTTGGATCCTTACTGATTGTATGGGGTGGACAGGTGTCTTTATGCAGCTAACGACCTCAAACAGGTGCATCTAATTTAGGATAATAAATGGAGTGGAGGTGGACATTTTAAAGGCAGACTAACAGGTCTTTGAGGGTCAGAATTCTAGCTGATAGACAGGTGTTCAAATACTTATTTGCAGCTGTATCATACAAATAAATAGTTAAAAAACCATACATTGTGATTTCTGAATTTTTTTTTTATAGATTATGTCTCTCACAGTGGACATGCACCTACGATGACAATTTCAGACCCCTCCATGATTTCCAAGTGGGAGAACTTGCAAAATAGCAGGGTGTTCAAATACTTATTTTCCTCACTGTATATATGTAATATACATGTATATACATGTATATATGTAATATACATTTAACCCTTTAATATTTAAATATTTAATACAATTAATTTTTTTTGTCCTCTGCAGGTGTTTATATTCTCACTAAATGTCTGATCCCATTGCTGGAGAAGAGCAGGGACCCCCGAGTTGTGAGTAAAAAACAACACAGACGTCTTGATTTATTAAAAACTGAGTCTGCCTGAGACTGCATTCTTTCACAAAGCATATGTGAAGGCATAGTTATTGTGATTTTTGATGAAGCCTATGATAAATGTGTTTATATTTTCATAACAGTAATGTGTGCAGATCCTCAGATGCTCCTGTTTCTCTCTCATGATGTGCCAAGTTTGTCAGTTCATTTTGTCATGATGATGATAATAATGTCTCTGGTAGATCACTGTGTCATCGGGAGGGATGCTGGTACAGAAACTAAATACAGACGATCTGCAGACCGAGAGAGCTCAGTTTGATGCTACCATGGTATATGCACAGAACAAGGTATTTAGACAATTTTGCCTCTTAATTGTTTTTTTTGTTTTTTTTATCACCGAATCATTGCTATTTTATTGCTCATACTTTACATCTGCATTTATTAATTAAGCAGACTTTAGGGTTAGCAACACCCTGGCAACCACCCATAAATATTTTGCTCAAACACACCGCTGAGATTTTCTTTTTCAAAATGTAAAACCTAGTGTTTAAAAATTTAAACTTTAAACTTAAATTTTAAAATATAATGTCAAATTTAAATGTAAGCTTTTTACAGTTGTCTCCTGACAGAAAAGTGCAATGGTAGTACCACAAAAGTATAAAATTCACGTTGTACAACACGTACCATGTTTTTGGCCACTACCAGGGTGGTAATACTATGTTTTTTGAAGTCCCATGGTATATGAATATGGTAATCAGACAGTACAATGTAATATATCAAAATATTAGCATCTGAGACTGAACCATGAGACTTTTTTCAGTCAAGTGTTGGCAGATGTTTCCTTATGTAATTCATTTACACGAATAACATGTAAAAAGGATTATTGATTAAATTATGTTTTTCATGAAAAGCGACTAAAAGTCATGAACAGTTTCTGTTAAACTGAGACGAGCGGGGTTACCTTTCTCTCAGCTGTTGCCAGGCAACAGGTGACACAGATTGCCAGCAGTGGCGTCTCCATTAAACAATTTCTGATGCAGTAATGATGATGACCTTTTACTAATCACTCGTTATGTGCACCTTAGACTGTGTGTGTGTGTGTGTGTGTCCACAGAGACAGCAGGTAGTGATGACAGAGGTCTGGGCAAAATCAAATCCCAAAATTAATTTCTCTGTGATGCACCCTGGGTGGGCTGACACACCAGGTATTGTTCATTTTATAAAGCAACAAGCAAAATGTGCATGTTTTAATTATGCTAGCTTGGCATGATGATTTTGCTTACTTACACTTTTTAAGCTTAATTATCTGCCCCCAAGTGTTGACTTGTAGCCTCTCAACTGTAAAAGAGCAACACGTTTTCAGTGTATTGTATTAATATATATTAATATAATTATACTACAGGGATGTTGAAGGCTTAAATCTGATTGGTTGACGAATGTTCTAAGGTGTGCAATCATTTTCAGGGTAACGCACGGCTAAAGTAGTTCCAGGCAGGTCTTGAATGAATTTCCTGCCCATATCAGTTATTTCAAATGTCTTTACAGCCGACAACAGCGAAAGCCAAAACCCACAACAACACTGACCAAGCAAATAAATATAGTAAACAATAGGATAAAAACAACTAATTATTCCATAAATGTACGGAAAGCAGTGTTGGGAACGCATTACAAGTAACTTGAGTTACGTAATCAGATTACTTTTTGCAAGTAACTAGTAAAGTAATGCATTACTTTTAAAATTTACAACAAAATACCGAAATTACTTTTTCAAATAAGTAACGCGAGTTACTTTGTTTTCCCATTTATTGGCTGACAGCTCTCCTGTCCCAATGTTGAAAAAATGTTGAGATGTGCAATCAAGTGCAGAGGCGTTTTGTGTGTAAACGATGGTTATTGTAGTTCTAGACTAAATGCGTGCATGTATTTACTAATGTCATTTTGCACAAAAAATTATTCAGTATTCCTCAAAATGAATAAAATCAGTCAAATGCACAATCAGAATACTATGCAAATCTCCAATAATTAAATATGTTAAACAAAACAAATATTTGTATGCATTTAATCTCACTTTAGTTACTAATGTACTTGCTGCTGAGCTTGGATGATTCAGTTAAATCATAAGCAAAAATTATTTTTTGTTTTTATTGGTGAAGTGTAAAACGTATTCCTCCGCTATCCAGTATAGCAGTTCAGCTGAAAGGTTTGTTTGAGCTGCGCCTGTACTGTACAAAGGGTGTGAAAGGGTCTTTACATTTGCCCAAAAATAGAACTGTTTTTGTTATGAAAACAAAAACAAGTAACGCAAAAGCCACGCAACACATTACTTTTCTTAAAAAGTTACTAAGTACCGCAGTTAGTTACTTTTTAAGGGAGTAACGCAATATTGTAATGCATTACTTTTAAAAGTAACTTTCCCCAACACTGACGGAAAGCTCTTACTCTCTTTCTCCCGCTGTCTCTCCCACTCAAACACACACACACACACACATATACAGCACGGACGTAAACGCGCACAGAAATGTGTTGTTAGTTCTGCTCTGACGATTTTATCAGTTAAATAGTTTAGCAACTTAAAAGCTACATGACATTTCTCACTAGGTAGGTAATAACGCCGCTGTTCTTAAAGCAGCAAGTTTCACTATTATTAGAGACACTGGTGATAAGCATTCTCTCTCTCTCTCTCTCTCTCTCTCTCTCTCTCTCTAATAACTGCATTAGTCTGCTATCAGTGGCTCACGCAACGGAAGCTTGGGATGAGATGCGTAAGAAATGATTCCAACACACAAGAGCGTTTAAGGACAAAAACCTGACAAATGCATTAAATTACAATAGGGCTGCACGATTTGGGGTAAATATCGAATTGCAATTATTCTGGTTCAAAATTGCGATTGCGATTTAAAATGCGGTTATTATTATTTTTTTATTTTTACAAATGAAAAGTGTGTATATAACATTTTGTGTTTATATATTAATATGGCTAATAATAATTATTATCAGAATCAGAATCAGAAAGAGCTTTATTGCCAAGTGTGCTTGCACACACAAGGAATTTTTCTTGGTGCTGAAGCTTCCAGTGCACATATACAATACAAACACAACAAGAACATAGTCATACAAATTCTAAGAATAAAAATATGAAAAATAGTATCAAAAAATATAAGGTCACAGTTACGTTTAGTCAGAATAAACATTTACAGATTGTGAACATATTTACAGTATTTGAGTAGTATGAATATATAAACATAAATAATCTCCTGAGTTTAAAAGATTGCACTAAACAGTCAGAGTATTGCACTTTGGGGGGGTATTTAACTGTTCAAGAGGGAAATGGCCTGTGGGAAGAAACTGTTCCTGTGCCTAGATGTTCTAGTGGCCAGTGATCGGAGTCGCCGTCCTGATGGTAACAGTTCAAACAGGCGGTGTCCAGGGTGAGTGGAGTCTGTGATGATTTTCCCTGCTCTCTTCCTCACTCTGGAAGAGTACAGGTCCTGGAGGGTTGGCAGGGAGGCACCAATAATCCTCTACGCAGTCCGAATTGTGCGTTGTAGTCTCTTGATGTCAGATTTGGTAGCTGAACCAAACCAGACAGTGATGGAAGTGCATAAGACAGACTCAATGACAGCCGAGTAGAACTGAATCAGCAGCTCCAGTGGGAGGTTGAACTTCCTCAGCTGACGAAGGAAGTACAGTCTCTGCTGGGCCTTTTTCACAATGGAGTCAATGTGATTGACCCACTTCAGGTCCTGAGAGAAGGTAGTGCCCAGGAACCTGAATGACTCCACTGCTTCCACAGTGCTGTTCATGATGGTGAGTGGGTGGAGAGCTGGGCTGTTCCTCCTGAAGTCCACTATCATCTCCACCGTTTTGAGCGTGTTGAGCTCAAGGTTGTTATAACTACACCAGACATCCAGCTGTTCAACCTCCAGTCTGTAAGCAGACGCGTCACCGTTTTGGATGAGGCCGATGACAGTGGTGTCATCTGCAAATTTCAGGAGCTTCACAGAGGGGTCTTTAGAAGTGCAGTCATTGGTGTACAGGGAGAAGAGCAGTGGGGAGAGAACACACCCCTAGGGGGCGCCAGTGCTGGTAGTGAGAGTCCTGGATGTGAGTTTCCCCAGTCTCACGAGCTGTTGCCGGTCTGTCAGGAAGCTGGAGATCCACTGACAGATTGAGGATGGCATGGAGAGCTGGGTCAGTTTAGCTGAGAGAAGATCAGGCATGATGGTATTGAAGGTCGAACTGAAGTCCACGAATAAGATCCTTGCATAAGTCCCAGGTCTGTCGAGATGTTGCAGGATATAATGCAGTCCCATGTTGACTGCATCATCCACAGACCTGTTTGCTCTGTAGGCAAATTGAAGAGGATCCAGCAAGGGTCCAGTGATGTCCTTCAGGTGGGCCAGAACCAGTCTTTCAAACGACTTCATGACCACAGACGTGAGAGCGACAGGTCTGTAGTCATTAAGTCATTAAGTATGATTATTATGATTACTTAATAAAAATAAGAAATATTACTATTACAATAACATTTTCATTATTAAAATTGTAAAATAGCATTTAAGAATAAATATAACAGTATAATAATAATTATAATTATATTTTACTAATAAACTTATTTTACAAAAAAAAAAAGGGTTACCTGTTAATATGCAGACAGCCTATGACTAAAATCATTAGAAAGGTCTAAGGATTTATTGTAAAAAAATATTATTATAAAAATCTGTGCTTTTTATCTGTGATATCAATTTCTTAAAGTCTATGTCTTTAATATGAAATATGAGCCTCTTATGCATCCACTGTGGGGATTAAAACTCGTAAGAAAAACGTATGGATTGTCAAACCTTTGGGTCGAAAATAATAAAAAGAAATACTTCTAAATAAATGTATAATTCATACTGGAAGCCAGAGGGCGCCCTCGAGCAGAAACTCCACATTTGCCTCAGAAGAAGTAATCGTTTGTTTGTTTTAAGGAAATCCCTTCCCTATGAGAAATCCCTAAAGTGAAGGGCTGCGTCCGAAATCGCGTACTATGTGAGTATGTACTACATACTGTTTTTCGTATACTATATAGTATGGAAGTACGCGATTTCGGACGCAGCCAAGCTCTCACTGTAGGCTGAATAAAACGAAGATAGAAACGCTTTGACTGATTAATAATAAACATGAAGATAATACTTCTACAAGATATGGTGTATTTGATTCTTCAAGCCTTCTCTGGTATTTTCATAGTTATAAAGTATGCAGTGCTGATTGACATTCTGTGATAAGAAGCCACATCAGCTCGACTGACTATATGAAGTGAGTTAAAACCGGTTATTAAACGTATTTTGTTGGACAACAGGTTTATGAACACTTCACACTGCTAGTTTGTGAAGAAGTTTGACAAGCGACTCAAACTCGCAGTGCTTTCAGACGCAGCAGCGTTTACTACTGATCACAGAGCCGCTCTTCACTAACACGCTGGGCATTTATTTATTTTATAAAAATCGCAGCCTTTGCGCTTTCATAATCGCACATGACCCAAATCGCGATTGCAGTTCGATTTTGATTAATCGTGCAGCCCTAAATTACATCTGAACAATGTCTTGATGCCTAGGGTTGGGTACCGAACTCTGTAATTTTAAGGGCACCGACCGAATTACGTCGGTACTACCGAGGACCGATTCACATTAAATCAATCGGTACCAAATTTCGGTACCTGAAAACGCATCTGGTGATATAGACTAGTGACTGTGAATATTAAAGCAGTACTAGGTAACTTTTCAACCTTTATAATATATTTTCAAGACTCTTGTGATGATAAATCGACTTACAATAGGTTGAATGGCACGTCTGCCATAGCCTGACGGGGTCTGAATCGTTTTTAATCGTACTTTTAAACTTCGGGTTTCGGGTAGTAACCCGAGAAAAAAAAGAACTACAAAATTCGACTGCTTTACGGCATATACGTCACTTCCACCATCACCCCCACTTCCTTAAAGGGTTAGTTCACCCAAAAATGAAAATTATGTCATTAATTACTCACCCTCATGTCGTTAGACACCCGTAAGTTCATCTTCGGAACACAAATTTTGATATTTTTGTTGAAAGCTGATGGCTGAGAAAGGCCTCAGCAAGCCCTCCATAGGGATTCAGTACATTTACACTCACAAGACCCATAAAAGGCACTAAACACGTCGTTACAAAGTCCATCTCACTACAGGGGCTCTACAATAATTTTACAAAGCGACGACAATAGTTTTTGTGCGCAAAAAATAAAATAAAAATAACTTTATTCAACACGAACTTTGGCCTCTGCCTCATGAAGCACCACGACGCATGCGCAAGATTATTTACGCAGATCCGGCGTTCGGACACATAACCCAGAAGCGAGGAGGAGATGTGTTTACAAGCAGAGGCAGACGCGCCGTATCAAAGCTGTTGAATTCTACATTGATCGTGCTTTAGGTTTCGGCGTAGTGCTCAAAATGGGACTAAAGTGTGCATTTCATGGATTCCCGAACGCCGGCGCTATGTCATGTCAACAAATGCACGTGCGATGCATCCCCTGATGCAGGATGACAGAGTTTACGACAGTAGTAGAGGACAATACTGTTTCCCAACTGTAGGGGGACCCAGAGAGCAAAACCTACCTAGTGCTGCTTTAAACCGCAAAAACACTATTTAAATACGAATCCTGCGTGTCTTTGTGCGAATGAACGCCGCACGAACGTCATCTCCAGAGCCACTGAGAGTCACTTTATGAGCATTTTACCGTTTCATTTGGGAAAAACTACCGTCATATCATAAACACAGAAACTCAAAGGTCTTCACGGCAACACGTCAAAATAAAAGTCCGGTTTATCTTGCCAAATACATCACTGTTGTACAGCAGAATTTAGATACGTCTCAATAATACTAACACTAATGTAATAGTAATAATCAAAACTTTATTTTTTAAGTAATGAATTACAATTTTTCTGTTTTAATTTTAACCGTATAAAGCTCAGTTGTGCAGCACTTTGTTTGACAAAAAATTTTAATTAAATTAAAAGATAAATTAAATGAATGTCTTATGTCTTCATTTGATTACCAGAAAATACACAACACATCATTTGTGGGAAATATTTTCATGGAAATTAAATAAAAAAATAATATGTTTTTTTATTAATTAAATTTAAGTACCTAGTAGCCTACTATTTACTAGTAAATATTACAGTATACAAACATCACAGACAATGGCAGACAGAGACAAGGGCAGCTCTCTCTCTCTCTCTCTCTCTCTCTCTCTCTATATATATATATATATATATATATATATATATATTAAATTAATAAAATAGTTATATCAAAATATAACTTAAATTGCATAAGCCCCAATTCAGTAACATGCTAACATAATCCATAGTGTATATGCTGCATAACCATTTTAGCTTCCATTATAGCACTTTTTTACAAGCTTGTCTGTCCAGCTCATCAATTGTAGCCTAATCTCTGGCTCTGGTTGTGCCCAGCGGTTGCCAAGGCGATGCCTCAGTTCCATCAGATGATGCGTGATCGTCTGCGTACGGCGGAGCAGGGAGCCGACACGGTCATCTGGCTCGCTGTGTCACGTGCCTCCAATGCATTTCCCAGCGGCCTTTTCTTCCAAGGTGTGCATGTTGGTTTAAAATGATCACGTTTGCTTTCATGTGTCTGGATTTGTTTAAAAGCACTCAGAGAACCTCATAACAGGTCGTTTGTTTCAGATCGACAGTTGGCTTCGGTCCACTTGCCCCTCGCGTGGACGCACAGCTCTCGACAGGAAGTCAAAGCGTTCATGGGCCGTTTGGAGAATTTGTCGATGGCTGTCAAACCCTCAGAGTGAGAATTTAAACAACATGTTAGATATTATACATGTCAAATAAATGAGACGTTTTACAGTATGTAGAACTCAAACGAAACTCGTGCTATGTGGAACGGATAACCATGATATGAAATCTGAGGCTTTTTCTCAGTAACAACTAACTACAGAATGATCATACAGAGACTAAAGAAAGTCTCAAATCAACATGAAACATGATATATTTCTGCGTAAAATAGGATATGCAACATATGCAATAATAGTCAGAAAGATCAAGTTTTTTGAAATGTAACAGTTTATTGAACCTTTAGACAAAATCTAAAAAGAAAATCTAAAAAACAAGTTTTGTTTAGAACCATATTTGATACATCAGGGTTTTATGTATGATATATGACAAAATGGAGCTCATACTCGAGGAGGGAAAAAACACCTCAATTTAATTAGAAATGTGCAATTTGGTGCAGATATTGTAATGCATATGGCCAGAAAGACGAAATGCTGATAGCTTGTAATGTAATTCAATGATATCTTTACAGTACAGTATAGCAGACTACTTGCACAAAATGTATCTGTTGTCATTCTACACTGTAAAAAGTGAACTGCACTTGATATTTCTGCTTTCCTAATTGTAATTGATTATTGTATACTCTTTCAACTTGAACGCATAGAAATTCAGAGATAATCAAATATCTCTCTTTCACCCAAAGTATAATTTCCCTTTAAAATGAATTAATGTTAATAAATATTTCTAAAGCAATTTGAGTCTTGTGTGATTGACCTAGAGAAATTAAGTTGATAAAATGCAGAAAACATAATTTTCTTACATGTTACCAATTGAAGTAATTTTTTTAAGTTGATCCAACTGTAGGAAAAATGTATACATTTAAGTTGGAATGCAGTGAAATGAAGTTAGACTAATGTAAATAATAGGACTGAATGAACTTTAATAATATGTGTGATTGACCTAGTAAAATGAAGTTGATAATACGTAATAATTTAAGTTGAGAAAACCTTTTTTTTAGGTGTTACCAATTGAAGTCATTTTTTAAGTTGATCCAACTGTTCGCGTTTCATAGTGTATATCTCCCAAAAGCCTGATCATATTTGATACATTTCAACATGATTTTTCTAAACAAAAAAAAATATATATGGATAATTAAAACTTAAGTTGCTTCAGTCTAGTAAGTGTTCATCTTGATATATTACTAACAATATAAAGGTTTCTTACATTTACTTAATAATAATCGGTGGAGATTTCACAGCAAAAAGACATGTGAACAATGACCTGAAGGGGGGCGGAATAGAATTAAACTAAAATGCCTTTTTACTTGCTAGACATGTATAAACTATCAATCAGATGACAGAAGGCATGTAGAGGATTGTGTTCAACAGGTTTATCAGCAAAGTTTTGTTTATGTTTATAATAATGAGGATTTAGAAATATGTAACAGTAGGCTTTATATGGTTAAAGCTGCACTATGTAACTTTTCCGTCCGCTAGAGGTCACCTATTCAAAACAAAGTTATTAAGAGAAAATGTGTTGTTTTTACGACATAAGATCTCGTTATTACGAGAAAATGTGTTGTTTTTATGATAAGATCTCGTTATTATGAGAAAATGTTGTTTTTACAACATAAGATCTCGTTATTACGAGAAAATATGACGTTTTACCAACTTAAGATCTCGTTATTAAGAGAAAATGTGTTGTTTTAATGACATCTTATCTCGTTATTACGACATAATTGAGTGGAAAAAATGATATGTATGTGGCAGCAATGCGTCACCGTAGTATTGTACTAAAAACATACTCAAATACATTTTTAATGCATTTAATAGTTTTCACCTGGGGAGCCCTTTGAAACTGCAATTTGGACCTTCAAACTGTTGTACCCCACTGAAGTCCACTATATGGAGAAAAATCCTGGAATGTTTTCCTCAAAAAAACTTCTTTTCTTTTCGACTGAAGACATGAACATCTTGAATGACTTGGAGTAAATTATCAGGAAATTTTAATTCTAAATTGAACTAATCCTGTAAGAACTCCATGGTCTCTGTCTGAATCAACGTGGTTTTGGTGGCATTAGCCACAAAGGAATGTCATTTCAGGTGGAAGAATTTGTAACATTTTGATCAAAGATTCTGAAATCTGAAATTTTTGTCTTGAGAATAACATGCATCAATGATTTATGCACAATTAAACCTGGAACATTTAAAAGTAAATAGGGTCTGTTTTGATTTTATATCTAGCCTTCTGTCTGGCCTATGCTGATTCAAACTCATCTAGATGAGAACTTGAACACAAATGGTTCTTACAAAGTACGCAACCTGTGTCATTTCCCGTCTCCCTCCTCCAATACTTTCCACTGCATTATCCCATAAAGGCAAACTGCTCATAAATAATAAAACAAAAACAAGTGGGCGTTTGGCCTTGTCAGTTATTGTCATGCTGAAAACATCTTGTGTGTGGTTATGCGATATGTGATGTGACAACCTCCAGATACACTTGAGTTATTAGCACAACATAGCTAAAAATGCTGCACATGAAACGGTGGTGTTGCCTCTTAAATTGTTTATAAACAACGTCCATGTGCATCATCATTTCTCCATGAGTTTCTTGCAGCGGTCGCTGTGACAGGATGAAACAGATGTAAATCCTTAATTTCCTGGTAAATGATTCATCACAGTCACTGTGACGCACATGATGCTCTCACGTCACCAAACATCAAAATCATATTCAAAAAACACTACTGGGGCAAACGAGCACTGAAAGCGACACGCACCATTGTCTTCTCTCAGATCATCTGACTGCTACAGTAAGAGTGTTTTAGTAATAAACAACAGATGTTTGCTGTATTGTGTCTCGGTGTTAAAGAGTTTGTATAAATCCTAACAAACCCGTGCAGATCAAAGTCTGTGATCATAGGTTTTCATACCCAGGTGCTTTAGTCGGCATTCAGAATTCATACATTTGCTGAAATATGAATCAATAAATCAATAAACATCACAATCATGAATGCCCGGTTTCACAGACAAGGCTTAAGCCCAGTCCAGACTAAAATGCATGTCTAAGCTGTTTTAACTGAAAGTAACTTGCACTGGCATGTCTTAAAATGCCAGTGCCATTGTTTTGTCTCAAGATGCACACCAGTAATGTTCTTTTCTAAGGCACCTTTATAAAAGCTACGTAAATGCCCAAATTGAACTAAAGCCTCATCTGTGAAACCAGGTTATGTCATTTTTTTCAATTACTTTTAATCAGCTCTTAAGATGATTTTTAGCAGATGTATGAAGTGTCCAAGCAGAAGCAGGTGTAGTTCAGCATATTATGAACAAATAGGGTGCGTCTCAATATAGGGAACTGATTGAGACGCATGCTTTGTTTGATATTGACATAGTGACCAGATATTCATTTTGAACAGTAGCCTATATCAATGTTTTAAAGGTCCCGTTCTTCGTGTTTTTTTGAAGCTTTGATTGTGTTTACAGTGTGCAATATAACATGTGTTCATGTTTCGCGTGTAAAAAAACCCCCAGTATTTTTAACACAATTTACTTATCTGTACACCGCTGTTTTCACTGTCCTAAAAACGGCTGATGACTTCCTTTATTCTATAAAGTCCCTCCTTCAGAAATACGTAACGAGTTCTGATTGTGCCAGCGGTTCCTGTGTTGTGATTTGACCGCAGGTTAGCGCACGTGGCACGGTTCCTGTGTTGTGATTCGACAGCAGCTTAGTGCACGTGGAAAGGTCACTCCTCTTAACGGGGAGATATATGCGCGTTAATGATCTCTATAGCGTCCCTGGAAAAGCCAAACAAAGGTGATTTGACTCCGGGATGAAAATAACAGCGTCTCGACGACATGGCGACAACACACACTCAAACGCAACAATTCCTTTTCTCCACGCGACACGTCCTCTTCTCCACGTGGGACAGCAACAAGACCACGCCCTTTTTTTTGCGTATTCTTGTGGGCGGAGGTTAGTCTGTTCTACTGTTCTACTGACGTCATTTATGAAGGAAGTACCAGGATGTAGTCCAAGCTGGCCGTTCGCTGTAGGCTTTGAAAGGGAACTTCTGTTAAATAAAATATCTCGCTTGGCATTGAACTTTGAGCTTTATAATTTTACAGGTATTATTTATGCTCTAACAGCAACATTACACACTAACTAAAGTTTGAACAGTGGGATCACGAAGAACGGGACCTTTAAGAAGATGAAAGAAAATGGGAGGAAATGCTGTTTTTGAAAGAGATCTCATATGCTTAAGACCGCATAGAGAAACAAGCGCGCCGCCATCTTTAGAATTTTGTGTTTGAACATCCGTTTTTGCGACAGCTCTGTATTTCTCTGGCATTTCTGTCGAAGAATTAACTGGTGAATTGGATTTACTTATTGCAGAGTTAACGTAAGTTATTATGACCATTGTAATGTTTAAAGCAGATGTCTTGAATGTCAGTAGACTAAGATATTAAAACGAACAGTTCATTCATAAATACTAAAGAACGCTGTGGAAATACAAACCGGAAGTCAAAGGAACAGCGTAGCGCCGAAATAAGGAGGGGATATAAGGCCAACGCAGTAAAATACAGCAATGTTGTGTTATTACAATTTAAAATAATTGTTTTCCATTTGAATATGTTTTAAAATGCAGCCTACCGTATTCCTGTGATGCAAAGCTGAACTTTGAGCATCGTACTTCCATTCTTCAGTGTCACATGATCCTTAGAAACCATTATAATGTGACAATTTGCTACTTAATAAACATTTCTTATTGTTATGAATGAGAAAAACCACTGTGCTGCATACATACAGTAGAGGAGAGTGGGGTGATTTGTGCCAGGGGGGGGAAGTAGTTCCACCTTTTGTTTCTGGAAAACCATAGAAGAAATTGGTCATGCGACCACATAATTTTGAAAAGCCATCAATTTTACTCATCCTCTAAAGAAGAGAGACACATGGCATGAAAGGTTAACTCATTTTAGCTCCAAAAACTTTTTTTTAAGCTCTTAACTGCTGGATCATGCTAGTTTTTCAAACTTGTGGGTCTGGGGTGATTTGTGCCAAAGGGCCTGGGTTAAGTTGTGCCAAAGTTGAAAGAAGTCTGTGGATGGAAAGCCCATCTTTACATTTAAAGAAAACGATGAAGGAGTCATCTCTAGAGGTGATGTGCTCAAGAAACTACCCACACCCCAAAAACTTGAGCAGACGTTTATATTCCCCTACAAGTGTAAGTAGTAAGGCCAGACCCAGACCACCTAGATCTACATACCCACAGGGGATAATCTGGAGAAGTGAAGAGATGGGCATGCCTCATCAGTGTTTGACTCACCTGCCATTTGTTTAATTTAGCCAACACTGATTTCAGTTTTGTTAATAAAGAGACATTTTATTCAGTTTTTAAGAGGCCCAAGTCACAATAGGATGTTTAGAAATGAGCCTATAGTCACTTTATTCTTATATGTTACATCATTGACAGGCAGCTTTCTATGCATGTCAACAGGCATTTATCGTCAAAGCCTTTTTGCCTGAAATGATTCACAATTATCATATATTGTGTATTTAAGTTTGTTTTCCCAAAAACTACAGAATATGACGTATTCCAACAGGGTGACGATATCTAAATAAACCTTAAATGAGTAATTTTGTATTGAATTAGTCTTGCTTTCATATAGCATTACAGTTCATAACATTAAAATGTTCTGTTTTACTTTAGAAATCACTGGCACAATTTACCCCAACGTATTCTCCCCAAAGGCACAACTTACCCCTCACCAGGGGCAAGTTGTGCCACGAGACCACTTTTTTTTCCCAAAAGCTATATTTCTGAAACGATTTATTTCAGATCCAAAGTTATTGTTCTCAGGGATGCACCACATCCTGAAATATATGTACATTCTTAAAGCTACACTGTGTGATATTTTCCCCCATCTAGCGGTGAAAGGGTATATGACCATCCAGTAAATATTAGTTTCTTTTCCTCCCATTTCCGATTTCGTTTTAACTCCTACGGTGGCCGATTTAGTCCAAGATTAACATGGCTTCCAGTTCAACCTCGTCCATTAGTGTTACTTCAAGTGATGAGGTTACTTTAGAAAACTATTATAATTTGCAGTTATTTAATTTGTCAGTTAACATGTAGGTTATGACATCTATGTAAAATGAATGTAAAATGAATAATAGTTTTACGTTTTCGTAATTTATTTACCATTTCATTGCTAACATCATCTATCAGGTTCCCAGAAGAATGCAAGCTAATCTTAGTGAAGTAACTTTTATCAGTGCTATCGTTATTCTGTATATTGTACGACATCACTAGTGTAAGGCAAAGTTTACATTGTAGGCTATATCGTTTTCTCCGTGAGCAGAGATCAGTTGATGTGACTGAGGTGACATTCGACACGGTGCCATCGAGTGTTAAAACGCAAAAGGCGAAGCTTGAATTTACGGGTATGTCCCTTTTTGGCTAATGTACTTTCAAGATGGAGGGGCAACATGGCGACCCCCATTCGAACCCCTTATCCGTATGTATTTTCAATGGCATATTATAAACTTACGAGAACACTTTATTACTTGAAAGAAGTAAATATACATTAATGAGCACATATATTTTTGAAAGAACAGTGTTTTTAGCTAAGAATAAACTAAAAAAGGTACACAGTGTAGCTTTAAGTTGAAGACATTACTGTCATGGCCTCACTTTAAGTCAAACTGGCACAACTCACCCCACTTTCCCCTACCGGTCAAAAATTCGGAAACATTAACGTTACCATTTTTAATGTTTTTGAAATAAGTCATCAAGCATGCATTTATTTGATCAAATATGCAGGGGGGGAAACGGTAATATTGTGAACTATCATTACAATTTAAAACAATGGTTTTCTATTTGAACATACTTTAAAATATAATTTGTGTGATGCAAAGCTGAATTTTCATCAGATCCAGTCTTCAGTGCCACATGATCCTCCAGAAATCCTTCTCATGATGATTTATCATCAATGTTGGAAACAGTCGTGCTGTTTAATATTTTTTATAACGTGATACATTTTTTCAGGTTGTGTTAAATTGATAAAAAGTGATTCTGTTTGGAATAAATGCTGTTGTTTATATAAAAAATATTAGGCAACTGTTTTCAACATTGATAACAGCGACTGACTTACAAGTTAGTCATCAATTTGTTTTCTTTTCTTTTACTTTTTAAAGTCAGTTACATAAAAACGTAGATTGGCTTAATTTTTATACGGAAAAGTAATTCCGATTACCCCAAACTAACTGCTAGTTGGTCATACTAGTTCTTAAGACACAGTCTTAACATAATGGCTATGTTTATGCAACTGGTCTCTGATCAGTCGGTCTATCTCTACGTACACTGTTTACACAGAAGGAAATCAAAGCTGTGGATTTAGCTCCCTGCTGCTTTTATTTATTTTTTGGCAAACCTTTATTTCATCGGGGAGTTTCAGTGACGTTGTAACTTTTTCTTCAAACCTGTTACCCGCTGTGCACATGTGCAGCACTCATATCTGCTTTGCCCATTTCTGAAAACAATTTGATTTTGTTTGGACCGGGGCCTCACATAATTCAAGCTTGGCAGTAATGGCATTTTAGAGGTTTAATAGCAGGAAATTGGAGATGGTGATGTACCGTCTAATTCTCTGAGTCATTTGGCTGCTTTTTATTTCACGTGTCTCGGGAGGCAAGGCCACCTGGGACATTGTGGAATGTTTGTATTTGTTTAATAAACCAAGAATGAAATTACATCGACATGTACAGCATTCGTTTCATCTCGAGGTTACCATGGAAACCTCAATGGCATCTGCAAGAAAGCGGCAAGCGGTTCAATATCCACATTTTTATTGAACTTTTTTGAACTTATTTCCGGAGCCACATTTTGGCTGTTTTGTTAGGGTGTTTAATAATTCTGCCTTTTATACAGTATTGAAAAAAAAAAAAAAACAACAACATGTGCAGTGCATTCACATTTTCCCAAGGGATTCTTTTGATTTTGATCTCTACGAGGGTAAAACGGTGAAGAGACTGAAGCTGGATCCATTCATAGCTGAGATTCTCATAAGAGTGGGATTGATCTAATTAAAAATAACCTACAACACAATTATGGATTTTCTTATTTTGCGTCCCGATTATTTTTCCAGATTGTAAGGTTTATGATTTCTTGGTTTGCTTTTCTTTTAAATGAAGTCCGCTACCCAGAGGTCATCTTTTGTTTAAAAGAAACTTCCCAGTCCATGCGAAGAGCAGTCCAGAATCTTTTTAATTTTCCTGTCTTTGTGTTGCTCACTCGTCTCCTTGTGCAGACATGTGATCCACTACGCAACATACGTGTAGACTTTACGATCCTCCGGCGTCCGGGCCAAATATTCTCTTTCTATTAGTCCTTCAATGCGCTTTTTAATTACCACGGGGCTCGGCAGGAACCGCGCCCTCAGCTGCTGGGTCACCTGACAGGAGACAACCAATCAGATGTTTAGAAATTTGCAGATACAA
Organism: Romanogobio albipinnatus; assembly: GCA_023566225.1. NCBI lineage: Eukaryota > Metazoa > Chordata > Actinopteri > Cypriniformes > Gobionidae > Romanogobio > Romanogobio albipinnatus. Next base: position 49,317,373 of record CM042244.1, read on the forward strand.
CGTGAACCATTTTTGAAATGTCAACCAAAATCAACACATACAAAATCGTGAACAAGAACACGCGCTCACCTCTGCTACCAGTACGTTGTGCTGCATCTTCTTCCTGGACTTCATGATGCGTACGATGGCAGCCTCGATTTCATGTTTCCTGTCATCGTCTACTTTCTGCCGCGTCTCCTTGCGCTCTGGGTCTGACTCGCCTTGCTTAGCAGCAACTGCAGAAGACGGATTCAAAGAGTTTGTGAAGCACATTTCAATATTAAAGACATCTAAATTCAGATCACTTGAGACGTCGTATAAGGACTTGACACATTCACAATTCGATTCGATTTCAATTTGCAAGCTTGCAATTCGATTTGATTCAATATCGATTATTTTGGATATATATCAGGTACAATACATGGCAAATTTTCTCAAGGAAAACAAATCTCTGACCTATGGGAGTCAGTTGTAGCCAACTATAATATTGAAGGTAAAAATGAACTGATTTGTATACAAACACTTAAATTACACTCAATGATGGCTTTTTTATATAATAAAGTTATAATATTATCTTTACAAATACATAATCATATTTCTACTCCCAATTAGTTTTTTGAAATATAAACATTTAAATGGTGGCTGTCATAAAAACTTGCCAGATTTATTCATACATGCAATAAATATTGAAGTACATTAAAAATGATAATGAATACCCTATATACTATGATGCATATATTTATCAAAATGCTCCTCTTTGGAGTTAATTTTTCTAGCTCACTAACGAGTTTATGGACACTCACTGGATATGTTTTTTCTGAGGTAAATGTGATGTTACATGACACTGTTTACAAGCTGTTTTACTGACGTCTTTCCACGGTTGAAATGCTGATTGAGCGATTCCATGTGACATGATTATCGAAATATATACATTCTCTATCTTTTAACACTTTCAGATGCTCATTTATGTTTATTTCGCGCTGTAACTGGTATTAAAGCTGAAGAGTTCATGTGCTCTGTCTGCACTGCCGCTTCTCTTGAGCTGAGCTGCGCCCGAGCGCCAAAACGGTATTTATGTTTTTGAATTTTGTAATAAAATGGACGCAATTTGAAATCTGACACTTTGTTTCATATGAATAGTAACAAAGCACAAAGATTATTGCGATTTATTGGATGGGAGATGCGTTACAATGTTCTTTTCATTCATCAACTGAAAACAGGATGACTAATTGATTCTTGGGACTTAAGAATCGATATGGGTTCATGAAAATGACAATCGATTAAAATAAGGAACCTAATAAGGACCATATCTCAATATCAAGTAAGATTCAAACGTTATCTACACCATATATTTCATAAAATCAGAGTGTAACTCCAAATTAGAGATATAAATATTTAAAGGCCTCATTAATTGTTTTGACAAGAGCATTGTTGGTGTATTTCCTATTAAAAAAGGAAGTTGGAGCAAGAAAAAGAATGAACAGCTCATTCTAAAAAGCCAAAAGTGTAGCTATTGTTTACTAAAAGTATCGGATGTGTTCATACTCATAGTTTGGTTCACTTGGTCCGGACCCCCATTGCGACTATGACGAGAAAAAACAGGTGTGCTTGAGCATTCTGTCCTTTTTAGAGTCGCATCTTGTGACATATAGGGATGGGCATTTCAAGCAAAAATAATATTCATTGACCGCTGGGAATTTTTCGACAATATCACAACTCCTTCCCCCCGCATGCACAGGCTACACACATATAAACAGAGAGATAGAGGGAGAGAGACCATTCACACTCCAAATCTGTGTGATGATAAACTGTTTAATTCATTATGGAATAGGCTCTCAACTCAAGCCATATAATTATTGTAACATGCTGAAGCATTACTGTTATTTGACATCGCCCCAAGTTACCGTAACCGTTATATGCCACACAAGTCTACAGTGTGCGCGTGTGAGACAATGTGTTTTTACACTGGCAGATTAGTTCAAAATGGGGCACGGTTCGCATGAAAAATTGCTCATGTGAAAGCTGTCATACAGAGATTGGTGCACACTGAAGTACCAAACCCAAGAACCCACAACCTGAGCACAGTTTGCACTCGAACTGTGCCGCGATTTGTGTGAATGTGAAAGCAACACTCGGGTCCGCACTTGTTCAGGAAGAAAAGTAACTAACGCACGCGTTTTAGCGTTCAATAACATGTATGTAAGGGATGATAGTGTTGATGATTTACCTTAGATACGAGCGAGAGCGAGTCTGCAGTGTATACGCGCATAGCGAGTGCAATTAGGGCAGCAAATTAATAGAAATTCACGGTTTCCTTAGAGTTGGTTTGCAAACAGCAAAAGCTGCCTTCAAGCGACACACACACGGTAAACCCAAGTGTCGTTTTCTCAGTTGCGCATAATAGCACCAAATTAATAATAATAATATATATATATATATATACATATATATACTATGACCCACGGTCTGTTTTCTATCATGCCAGTGCATGTTTGTGATGACTAGGGTTGGGTATCGTTTGGGGTTTATTTCCATACCGGTGCCTAAACCGATACTTAAAAAAAAAAAGAGCCACAAAACGAGGTGGACGAGATTAAAGAATGGCTTTTTATTTATTTTTTTTATTTTTTATTATTATTTAAATGAAAAACTTTATTACAAGTTTAAAGTATACTTAAATATATAAATAAATACAAAACAATTTACTTAACAAATTCACAGTAAAACTAAAGCCACCTAACCCAACAACAACTAATTTAACACTAAATAACAGTTACAGTAATAACAGCAGTCTCTTGGTATGCTACAAACCAGCTTCAAGCTTCAGCTTTATTTAGCAGAAATATGACCTGCTTAATGACCTGATAAAAAATAAATCCTATACTGAATTGAGTGACGTGATGTGACCAAGACAGCACATGTCACACAGATTCCATTCATAAACAACCAGCTTCCCAACTATGAACATGGGAAATCTTGAAAAATCTCTTGTGTTCAAATGTGACTTTAGAGTAAACAAACAGGGCGGACGACGGGTAAGAATTGCGATAATAGTGTTTGGACCCCCCCAATTTCATGTAATTCAATTTCGTGATTTCGTGTTATGTTTCCGTCTGATCAATTTCTCCGTTTGTCTCGTTTCGTTCCGTGACAACCTACACAGTGTGGGAGCGTTTGTCCTCGGGGTTCCCCTTAAACAACAGGATTTCTGATTTGAGCAGATTCACTCACTCTTAGCACACATCACGGCACAGGAAATTCTGATAAGATAATCTGGACTTTACCAAAGATTTTTGGAAGGGGAAAATCAGCCCGATTATCTTGTAGTGTGTGGATGCCTTAAGATGAATCATTAATATATTTGGTCTAATTTAAACGCATGTATCTGCTAAAAATATACATAATTTTCTCTACTTTTAGGAGAACACTAGCGTATAGATGACTAAAAAGTCCAATGTTGAACTCTGATTTCTTTCAGACAAGAACTCTATTTTGACCCTTCATTCTTAGTCAACAGCGCCCCCGTGTGGCAGCACAATACCTGTTTGTATTTTGACTCTGTGCAGTTTGGAGGTGAACTGGTCGTTGACTGTAAACACATGGCCGCTTTCGATCTCTTTACTCTTGGGCTCTTTCGTGAGAACTCTCTGGGTGGGTTTCCCGCAGGCTAGAGACTGCAGGGCCCGGACCAGTTCACGCTCAGGGATGTCAGTCTCCTGCTGGATCTCCTGAGGGGGTTAGAGGTCAACAAGTGTGAAGTGAAAGTGTAAACTGATCATGTAGGCATGGCTTCATGGAGTTCAGATCTGGAACATTTGGATGGGAAGTTTTACCTCAAAGGTAAACTTGTCTCTGTTGTTGAAGAGCATGAGGATGGTCATCTGGAAGGTTGACACCTGCAGAATGTGCTTCCGTGTGTTTGAACCTGTTAGCAAAGCGCCGCCCACACCTACATCTGAACCATCCTCCTAAAGAGAGAGGAAAAAGTCAATTAAAATAGGCGTTTGAAATATTATTTAAAATAGCAAAAAACCGCCAATCAGAATATACTTGGGGGTTTAGTTTCATATGGATTTTGGACCAATGAGATTCCACTGTGGGTGGAGCTACTTAGCACAACATAATAGAAAAAAAAAAACTGGAAACTGAAAAGTGCCTGATAAAACGTCACGTCACCTGTCTTCTCACGGTCATGGCTGGTTAGGACAACAACAAAGATTAGATGGACCACTTTATCAATTTACTATGTTGTGCTTTTGCTGTCTTAGGGTACGCTTCAAAGTTTACAATTTAATCACTATATTAAGGTGGCTGAGAGAGCTCAACACGCTGCAACTCAAGAAAACATGCAAATAGAAAGAACACCAGCAAATTAAGAAAACACCTCTGATGAAGCGATTTTGACAGCCCTGATGAGTACATACATAATATTTATAATATTTTATTTGGGTATTATATAGGGCTGCCCTAGCCTGACGTCGTCATACTCAATTCTAGTCAGAATATGAGTCTGATTCTGCTCCGTTGGGCTGTGATTATGGGGCGTGTTTCTACCGAATCAGGAAAGACCTCAATTGGATAGACCTACAACCAATCACAGCAACGGAGCGACGCATAACGTTAGTTATCAAATGTCAACAGAACTCAACTGCACTGTGTTGCCTAGTCAGCGCGGTTGAAGCGACCCTGATTATGTGATATACAGACCCAGGAATGCGATTTTTAGCTGCCAGCCCTGCCAAAATAACACATATTTTACCCCCAAATGCCTTTTTTTCCCGGAGAACCCCCTCTGGAAAGCTATTGGGCTTGTTTTTGGCTAGTTTTGAGGAACGTTAACAATTGGGCGGGTTTTGTTGTAAAAACTTGGCAACCCTGTACCTGCACGCACGCTTGAATAAGTAGCCTAACGTTAGAAGAAAAAGATGACTGTAAACGATCTTTGCCGGTGTTGTAAAAAAAAAGGATACACAGAGTTTACTTACCAACACGATCATCATTTCTGAGAGAAATAGTAAAGGTGAATGCATATACGAACAAGTTCTCTGTTTAGGATTAGAACAAACTCAACCCAAGCGCCTTTGATGACGTGGATGATTACGTTACTGTTGATCATCTGTCCATCACCGTCTAAAGCCCGCCCTGACAATTTCATTGGTCCGAACAGTTTCTGTTCGGCATAATTACTTCTCTACCGATCAAGTCCAGACCGAACTGCCCGTGTAAAAATGTTGTGGGCGGGGCTAAGTTCGGCTGGCATCCAGGCTAGGGCTGCCCCTCATGCTCGACTAATTGTTAGTCAACTAGAGGAGGCTTAGTCGACCAAAAATTTTATTAGTTGGTTAGTCGCAGAAAAAAAAAAAACTCCACAGGAAGTGGCGAAGTCACGCAGTCCGTGAGGAACATTTACAGTTATGCATTTAGCTGACGCTTTTATCCAAAGTGACTTACAACTTGGGGGTACATGAAGCGATTGATCATGAAGAGTCAAGAAGCGCAATAAGAGCCTGAAATCCTGAGACCGTGTACATTGCTCAGTGTAGCACAGGCTAGAGTAGGGAGGGAAGAAGGAAGAGAAAGAGGAAAGGAAAGTGGTTTTTTTTTTTTAATTTATGAGGTTAAGTGCTCACGGAAGAGCTGAGTTTTAAGTTGACTTTTGAATGATGTCAATGATTCTGCGTTTCGGATGGTGTTGGGAAGATCGTTCCACCAGCTGGGAACGTTAAATGAAAATGTTCTGGAAAGGGATTTTTTCCAGATCGTTAACAGCGGGGTCTTGCGGTATTTACAGTATGTCGGGCAGGAAATCCAAACGTTCGACTTTCATCCATCAACCTCAAATACGGTTTATCATTTGAAACATGCAAGTAACCCCGAGGCTCGTTCTAACGTTAACCTAGATAAATGTGCGCTTGTGTTAGACACACATCTAAGTGTTTGTGCGGACTGTGGAAGCTAAAGTATAGCACGCTTACTCTTACTGCTAGCCTGGGTGCCAGCCGAACGTAGCTCCGCCCACAACATTTGTTCGGTCAGGACTTTATCCGTTGTGGAGCAACTATGCTCGAACCAGAGCTGTTCGGACCAATCAAATTTTCAGGGCGGGCTTTATACGATGATGGACAGATGATCAACAGTAACGTAACTATCCACGTCACCAAAGAGCACTTGGGTTGAATTAATTTACTAAACGGAGAACTTGTTCGTATATACATTCACCTTTACCATTTTTCTCAAAAATGATGATTGTGTTGGTAAGTACTCCATGCATCCTTAAATTATTTTTTACAACACCAGCCATGATCGTTTACACTCTTCTTCTTCTTCTTCTTCCAGCGTGCATGCAGTATAGTTCTGTTGACAACTATGCGTCGCTCTGATTGGTTGTAGGTCTATCCAATTGAGTGCAGAGGCATTTTCGCCCCATAATCGCAGCCCAATGGAGCAGTATCACTCATATTCCGACAAGAATCTGAGTATGACAACGTCAGGCTATCTTACTGCATGACATGGAGGTATTGGCAAGATCACTTGCATATCTTGATAATAGCGGAAACAACTTAAAATACCCTTATCTGTCATCTGTTCATTCGAAACGGTAAAAGGTCTACTTTTATTTGTGCAAACTCACAATAACAAGAAATAGCGGTGCCTTTGTAAAATGAAGAAAACAAAATGGGATGTGCTTTCTACAGTCTCGGTCTCTGTGAACTTGAGTGTCAAAAAAATAAACCAAAACTCTTGCATACTTGCCTCACATACATGAGAAATATATCTATAGAAAGCTTGAAATGTCAAGCGATTGTCAACCAATTAAAGTGGAAAACAAATATTCTTTATATATTACAAATGTTATCTTTATGAAATGTGCATAAAGGCACATCTACTAATGCGGAGATGACGAGTCAGCATCATCAACAATCTTGGCAGCCGAAAATACAGAAATATTATTAAATTGTTTAGACAGTCTCCTTGCTGTTTTTTTTACAACACATTCATAATCATTACTTTTGCCAGTGTACTGTGGCAAGCTTTATGTGTGCGTTTGAGCGCCAATTAGGCTATGTATTAGATATAAATCATAATAATGAGCCTTTCATTTTCCTATATGGCTTAATAATATACAAATGCAATTCATGAATGAATGACTACTAGTCGACTAGAAAAATCTTTAGTTGAGGGCAGCCCTAGTATTAAAGGTGTCTGTACCTTCTTAATGGCACCGTAGAAGGTGGCGTTGAGATCTGCAGAACCCATGTGGTGCTGGAGTGTGAGCTGCCTGCCGCTGTGCTTAGCCAAATAAAACCTGCACAGAGTTAAAAATCACATAAAACCAAGCTACAAGTGGTAACAACTCAGATAAAGACATAACAGACAGAGATTTTCAACCTTGATAGTTTCAGTCATATACTTAAAAAAAAACAATGTTCGATTACAGTCAACAGACATGTAAAAATCCTGATAATTGACCTATCGGTAAGCCCCGCCCCCCTTAGTTACTGTTGCTAACTCGGACAAACAAACGGAGATGCTATATCTTACAATGACAGCTGTAAGTGTGAAAACCTTATCCCAAGATGTTTTTGGACACAGAATGTAGCGTATACCCCGTCCAAATGATGGCCAAACTTTACTGTTGTTTTATCAAGTTTATTATGTCCTTTTTTCACTCCAAAAAATCATTGTAAGAGCTGAACAAACAAAGCATAAGAAGTGCGCATTAACGTCTCATTCACAAACTAACTCTCTCCGTTGCATTACCATTAACATACACAGCAAATTACACAAAAACACTCATACAACTAACAGTAAACAAACATATACACAGAGCGTATGACTTTTCGGGGGGTGCAGTTAATAACTGGTAAACTTTGTATCTGCAAAACAACTTCCTTTCTCCTCTCCCTTTCACTACCTGTAGACTATAATTCCCATCAAAATAGGAGTCCTCCTTAGTAGGACAGATAATGTAGACTTTAAACATATCTAAAATTAAATTAATTTACATATAATCACTTTAATATGGAGAGGCACTGAAATGTAGACCTTCGTGTTTTTGACCTACAGTGTTACATGACGTGAGAACAGTTAGTTATTTTGGTTTGTATGTTAGCAGGGACTTTAATCTTAACTTAATGAGAGTATGACAAACAGAAAATCCTCTCAGGATCCCTGGAATCAGTGTGACAGTACCTCAGGCACAACATTTTAGCATTTTTGTAGCATAAACACCATCAAACCGATGAGAGCTTTGGATTTTCCAATGTTTCTCTATGGCGCTGAAACCTAAAGATGTCCGAGTTCCGGTCCCAGCGCAACTGATACTCAACTGTTATTGGCTCATCTGCGTTCGAGGGGAAGGCTTACCGATAGGTCAATTGTTCAACTTAAATGAAAATGTACATATAATTAAATAAGGAAAAGGTTGTATGAGGGTATAGAGGTGAGTCATACCTTCTGAAGACCTCAAAGGCGTGGCGTGGGGAGGGTGGGATGTTGCATTTGGGTGTGGCTGACTGTGTGGGCCAGTAACCTGTGGTCAGTACTCTCACTGTGAGATCAACACCACAGAGAGACACCTGCGACATGAAGACAAACCACATATTTTTGCATTTGGTGTGAAAGGATTCAAAGGGTTGCTTCGCTTCAATTAACAATGTTCTTTTTCAGAAAATTTGGATGTGGTGTGAATAGGCCCCTCATGGCGCAGCAATTACAATTAGCTTATTTTAAGAACAGCAGAAGTCAAAGGGGCATGTGTGTGTGTGTGTACATATGCACCTGTGATGTCTGCAGATGGTGGCGGAATTCATCCATAGTGGTATTAGAGATGCTCATGTCTCTAAACATGCCCTCCAGTTTAGAGGTGAACTGACAACCGCACTCCGTCTGAGAGAGAAAGCCAGAGTATCACATTAGTAACAGAGGAATACAGTGAAAGAGAGGAAAAAAAGGATATGGTGTGCACCTTTAGTTTGGAGATCATATTTTTCTCGGAGTCATCTGAAACGCTTTTATTGGTTAAGAGTCTTCTGGCCAGGTGCTGTTTGTAGTAACGCTCAAACACGTCCTTCTCCTGCATGAACCTGAACAACACCATGGCCTTATCCAGGATGGACTCCACTTCCTGTTCCGTCAGCTGAACACACACACAATTATAAGGAATCAATAAAGAGACTTTGCTTCTGAGTTATTTTAAAATGATGTATATGCTATTATAGTATTTATTTATTAATATTGTAAATTAGCTCATTTGTATATTTTCAATTTTGATAAGTGCTTTTGTCGTTTTTACTATTATTTTACTTGTTTCCCATTTATTTGTAGGTTTTTTTAATAATTCAGTTTTAGTAATTTCACTTTTTTTTAAGTGCATTTTTTTTTCATTTTATTTTTAATCAGCAATAACAAGACTTTTGTTTACATTTGGTGTACATTCATCCATCAGTATATATCTATAATATGTAATATATAACATAACTCATATTCATAATATATTTGGACAAAAGTGTGAGAATTTAACCAATTCGTAGGAAGTTTTCATCTCAAGATGGCCTAAAGCTAATCTCTTACCCCCTTCACTCCTTTCTTGAGTTTGTCGTCGATGAAGAGCGAGAGGTACTCGGGCGATCTGGAGTTGAGGTTGAGGAAATACTCGAAATCTCCAGCGATAGTCTGTTTGAAAAGCCTGTCGTTGTTGAAGGACTCCTGCAGGAACCGGTCAAAGCGCGACTTCAAGTCCAACAAACCCTGAAATGATCCACGCAAAAAAAAAAAGACCATTATTACTACTCATTACAAACCTAAAGCTCGTTGAGGTTGTTGTATTTACACACTCTCACTAATCTTGGCAGATTTGTTCTTTGTTTATTCAGGATCTGACTCAGCCGGTCGGTTTTGAATTAACTGAACAAGCCTCTATTGTCCATGCAGTTTTTTTCACTTTTTTTGCTACTTCATGTTGGTGAATGTGTACCTGAATGTAGTCGACGGGGTTCTTGCCCTCTACTTCCTCTGACACCAGCGCTTTACCCTGTTCTCTGAGGTACCAGCTCATACACTCGCACATTGTTTTCAGTCCATTAGGAACCCGACCGAACAACTTATACATGCATGCCAGGTCTGAGAGAGAAAGAAAAGATGAGAGGAATCGAGTTAAATACAAAGCAAGAGGAAAAATAAAAGCCTAATTAATTCCTTGCTCACCTTCGGTCTTGCCATTCTTGAGCATGTGAACCAGTCCCGAGTTCTCCATCTCTACGATGGTCTTCATGTGTTTGGAAATGAGCTCTCTCTCCACCACCTTCACGATAGGCTCCTCTGTCGATTTATCCAGGCAGTGCATCACTCGCTCAATCTCTTCGTTTATCCGAGCCTCCACTTTCTTGATGTAGACGCTGGCACTGTTCTCCGCTAGGAACTTCTGACTTTCCATCTGCACAGATACACACAAAAATGGAGATATTATACTTAAATAATTCTTGACTGGCTGTCTTTGACTGGTGTTATTTCTTTCTTTACGCCATGTCAGCAACAAGGCTTTTTTCATGACGAAAACAGAATAAACAACAAAAAACTACATAAAGACATTTCAGGTTATTATTACATGATAGAAATTCTAAAATACATTCAGGTGATACTTTTTTGCCAGTCAAGAATAAATGAGCAAATTGAGCAATTCAGGTCTTAAAAATGATGGTTTATTTCAGGTTAGTAGTGGATTTTTACTTGCCCAGCCATTTTTTTTTTCACTGGCCCCATTACAACAAATGCTACATCGGTTTTTAAATCAATATATTTTTAATTTCAGAATTTGTTTTTTTTTTTTCATTAAAAACTTGTATAATAATTATGCTTTTAATTTGTAATAATAGCTGGAAATGTTTTTATAGAATATGAAAATCTATATTTTATTAAAATATAATTAATTTAATCCATTAGAATTTAAATAATACACTATAGTTCAAAAGTTTGGGGTATTTGTTTTTAAGAAATTTTATTATTTTGGATTTCTGAAGGATCACTTGACCCTGAAGACTGGATATTCAAAATAATAAAAAATAGAATATAGTTATTTAATAGAGAAAGATTTATTTTTAATTGTAATAATATAATAATATTTTTGATCAAATAAGAGACTTTATCCAAAAACAAACTTTGCACGGTACAGTTTACTTTAATGAATACATCCCACCCATTTAAGTTGCTGAAATATCATTGCGAGTATGATTATGAAGTTGTAAAAATGTGTAAATTTGCATCCATTTGAACAATAATGCTATAAAATGTTGGCTGAAGCTAGTGAAATCACAACACAACTGCAAATCAAGTCATCTAATCAAAGAAAGATTTAATTCCTATATTATCTGTGGCCACTGCAGTGACAAGGAAATGTTGTAATATCCAAAATGACAAGCAAGCAGAGTTAAAGCAGTATTACAGCAGCACCCACCTGGAAAAACTCAGCAGACATGTCTAAGAACGGGATTTCAAAATCCTCCTCGTAGACGGACCGACCTTCTAACCCCAAGACCATCAGCATCTGACAGGCATTCCTGATGGCCCCCCTGCAACAAAACATGACACCACAAACATCATAAACCTGCATTCCTCTACTACTTACAGCCAGAAGTTTTCACTCTTTCACTGAACCACTGTAAAGAGACACTCACCTGTCGACCACTTCTCCTCTGCGTTCTCGAGCGATCATGTCCAGCAGAGTTTGTCTGAGATGGTCTCTGATGCAGCCATACCGCACAACCTGATCTCTGAAGATGATCAAGCCGAGATTGTAGACGTTCTCCACATTATTCTGTTGAACATACACACGGTCCTAGACAGACAGAGAAAGAAAAATGTTCCTCAAGGTTTAAAACACAAGGTTCAAATCCAGACTCTGTTGCGTCCCAATCCCCCATTATATATATATATATATATATATATATATATGGTTTGACATTAATTTATTTTGCTCACCAGCCACTGTGGCTAGTGGTTTTCCAAAGTTACTAGCCACTCAGCTTTTTCACTGGCCACAATTTTGCTGTTTGGAAATAAAATGTTATATTAGAGGTCAACCGATTAATCGGTTTTGCAGATTAATCGGCACCGATAGCTGATTGGTGGAACAATCGGTTATCGGCAAAAATCTACACTGATAGTTTTTCCGAGCTGCGTCCGTTGCTGGAGCGACTGAGACGGATGCGCTGTTATTACACAGTACAAGAGCTCTGAGAAGGATCTGTTGGCATGATATAGCATGAGAGCAGCCTTTAGAGGCCAAATAAAAACTATCACTGAAGCCTTGTGTTTACATTCACACGTGAGGCTGCGCGGCTCTGCACGGAGAGCACTCACACATCAGATGCGTGTTTAAAACAAGACAGCGAAACGGTATGAATACAGAGCACTACAGTACTTGTTGCCAAATAAGTAATTAATTTCTTGACTGCTGCATTAACAGGTAACGAACAGCAGTGTGTATGTTTGTTATTGAGGCTGAGAGGACGCTAACATTAGCAGTACCTCAAGCAGTTAAATCAATGTGATAAAAACACACGCAAGTCCGACGCAAATGTTGCATATATAAAATTAGTGATGTGAGAAAGCAAACTGCATCGTCATGCTGCTGACAGAAATATAAACAAAGCAGAAGCGCATTCGTTTTTCTATTAGATAATCTCTTTCTAAAAAAAGCAGACTGTTTGGATTTGTATGAAATGGTAACACTACAATAAGATTCCATTTGTAACATTAACTACGGTTAATAAATGCTGTGGAAGTATTGTTAATTGTTAGTATGTTCATTTCAACTTTAAATTGAGTTTGAATTTGTATCTGTGAACCTTGGTTAATGCACTATGAACTAACATGAATGATCAGGGTACAATTGTATTGCTCATATTAATACATGCTGTAAAAATGTATGCATAATGCATATACACTTACCTAAAGGTTTATTAGGAACATCATAATACTTCAGAACTGCCTTAATTCTACGTGGCATTGATTCAACAAGGTGCTGAAAGCATTCTTTAGAAATGTTGGCCCATATTGATAGGATAGCATCTTGCAGTTGATGGAGATTTGTGGGATGCACATCCAGGGCACGAAGCTCCCGTTCCACCACATCCCAAAGATGCTCTATTGGGTTGAGATCTGGTGACTGTGGGGGCCATTTTAGTACAGTGAACTCATTGTCATGTTCAAGAAACCAATTTGAAATTATTCGAGCTTTGTGACATGGTGCATTATCCTGCTGGAAGTAGCCATCAGAGGATGGGTACATGGTGGTCATAAAGGGATGGACATGGTCAGAAACAATGCTCAGGTAGGCCATGGCATTTAAACGATGCCAAGTGTGGCATAAAGTGTGCCAAGAAAACATCCCCCACACCATTACACCACCTCCACCAGCCTGCACAGTGGTAACAAGGCATGATGGATCCATGTTCTCATTCTGTTTACGCCAAATTCTGACTCTACCATCTGAATGTCTCAACAGAAATCGAGACTCATCAGACCAGGCAACATTTTTCCAGTCTTCAACTGTCCAATTTTGGTGAGCTTGTGCAAATTGTAGCCTCTTTTTCCTATTTGTAGTGGAGATGAGTGGTACCCGGTGGGGTCTTCTGCTGTTGTAGCCTATCCGCCTCAAGGTTGTGCGTGTTGTGGCTTCACAAATGCTTTGCTGCATACCTCGGTTGTAACGAGTGGTTATTTCAGTCAAAGTTGCTCTTCTATCAGCTTGAATCAGTCGGTCCATTCTCCTCTGACCTCTAGCATCAACAAGGCATTTTCGCCCACAGGACTGCCGCTAACTGGATGTTTTTCCCTTTTCACACCATTCTTTGTAAACCCTAGAAATGGTTGTGCGTGAAAATCCCAGTAACTGAGCAGATTGTGAAATACTCAGAACGGCCCGTCTGGCACCAACAACCATGCCATGCTCAAAGTTGCTTAAATCATCTTTCTTTCCCATTCTGACATTCAGTTTGGAGTTCAGGAGATTGTCTTGACCAGGACCACACCCCTAAATGCATTGAAGCAACTGCCATGTGATTGGTTGATTAGATAATTGCAGTAATGAGAAATTGAACAGGTGCTCTTAATAATCCTTTAGGTGAGTGTAGTTCATGTAAGCTAATACATCCTTGTTGCAAAGGGACTTGTATAGTGTTACCTATGAAATGTCCATGCATGTTTCTAGGTTATAGGTAAAGAAATAATTTTGACCTGTAATATTTTAATGTTAAATTTGTTCAGTTAGAACTTCTTATTTTAATATTCATATTTATAAGTTTTTAATTTAGCACATTGGATCAGTGCTGTTTTTGAATTTTTTGTTATAAGTTCAGCACTGGTTTACTTATGTTTTTTTAATTCAGTATCTATTTTAAAAACTATCGGTCGATTAATCAGTTATCGGCAAGTGCTGTCCAACCTAGGTATCGGTAAAATCCACTATCGGTCGATCTCTATTTTATATGATTAAAGTTGCCATTGGCATGCTTAAATTAATTGATTTTTGAGTCATTTTACTTGATTTAGAAGATTTAAAACCCTTTAAAATTTTAAAATGCAGAGTGACTAGCCAAATCAAGACTACATTGTATATCAGCTGGTATGTGCAGGTCGGCAAAGGGTGGGCAATATGAGCATAGGCTAATATGGGAAATTTAATATGACAAGTTATTTGTGTTAGGCTACATACATTTTTCAGATACAGTAGGTTTATTTAATATACATTTATTTAACATCTGTAGTTGTTTGATTAACATTAAATGACAGACAGGTATTTATTTGGGCTGCTGAATGCATGGACGTAATACTCTGACACATATCCAGTTATTACGCACCTGTTTATGTAGCCTACACTTAACCCATAACCGACTGTGTTCATGCAAGGTACTCCACGCGATGGACATTTTGACATCTGTGTGCGCAAGTATTTGACTATTCAGGCGCAAGGAGAACTGATCACGCATGCGACAGAGAGAGAGTGCGCACACGAGAGAGCTGAAATCTACCCGCATTTGGCAGGCTGGCGGGTGTTAATGTCAAGCCATATACAACACATATACATACACACACACACATATACACACACACAATACAAAAGAAAGTCTGAATAAACAACTTACCATGTACATCAAGATATCTCTAATCATGACCATGGCAGTCTGGTGATCATTCCACGCCTGATTTAACGTCTGCAGGAAATTGTTATTTAACGAGTGAAGCACGTCTTCTCGCACCTGAAGACAGGAAAAAAAGAATCAAAGCTGTTATGAGAGCAGCTCAAGCACATGGGTTTCATCCACCTGTGTGTACAGTGACATCACCCTGTGAACAAACTCCACTGGGACGGGCAGGTTTCCACCATCTGCTTCATCTCCAGAACTGACATCATTAACAGCCAGCACCAGAGATAAAGCCCCAGAGTCTTCATTAAGCCACATATAAATATATATATATGTAGTGAAGATGTGAGACAGATCTGTTCAAATCAATCTGTTCAATTTAAATTCACATCACTCACACCAGCAAATTAGTTAAGGAGGTCTTTTAAAGCAATATCACTGTAACACACCATCTCTTGTGACTTACTGCTTATTAAACCGCATTTAACTTCAGCAACTCCTTGCTAAAGCCAATGAGAAATTTACTCTAAAGGACCTCACAGGTTTTCTCTAACATATTTCAAGAAAGATCTCAAGAGGAGCTCATACTTTGTTGATGAGGTGTTCGGTGACCACCTCCCTGAGGCCCGTGTAAAGCTTCTCCCCATGTTTGTGAAGAACCATGGTGTAGGCGTTCCTGTAGAGCTCCTCAAAGCTCAGCCCACTGTTGTTCTTCCGCTGGATCTCCTGAATGGCGTTCTTCAGAAGATCCCAGATGTTATTCACATACTTCTCATCCATGGTCATCTGCAAAAACAAACAAATCAACAAATTAATAGAACATAAAACCCTTACAAAACGTTTTAGGAGGGATGCACCTTAAGGCTGGAATACACTACACAACTTTGTAAATTGTTACAGTGAAAAGCTGGGCATCATACACCTGACGATTGAGGATCATACACTAACAGACTTTAAAATCGTTCCGAACACAAACAGAAACATGTGCCTCGTTGCTAGGAGATAGTGTTGTCACGATACTGGAATTTCTAACTTTGATACAATACCTAAAAAAGTAACGATATTCGATACCATGTTCTATACCACGGGGAAAAAAACGCTGCATATACTGTCATAGATATTTTTAATATAATTTATTTTTTTGTCTGTCTATTGAAAGTCTAGGCAATTAAAACTTTCTTCTGAAGAGATCACTTTATATGAAAAAGTGTCTAAGGTTTTTCTCATATATAAACATTGATCAATTACCAATACAATTATCTCAAAAATATTTGCTAACTAATTGTGTTGCAATAGCTTACATACAGCAAAAGGAAGCTTGATTTCAAATTGAATAAAAAAAGAAGAGTAAACAGTAATAAAATAAGAATAAATAAACAAATGACTAACAATAGCACAAATAAATAGAATAAAGATACAAATTAAATAGACTGCTTTATTTTATCAGGTAAGTCTAACAGTATCTTTTTCTTTCATGGTGGAGCTCCACTTAGTATTCTTCAGTTATTTTTCTGTATTCATTCATTTTCTGTATTTCCGTATTTTTCAACCTGGGAGATTCTATGTTTTCTAGGGCTGTGCGATATTGAAGAAAAATGTGATATGCAATACATTTATAAATAATGCGATATTCGATACGATATTGCTTTAAGTGTGTAACATCCATTTAAATTATATTTAAAAAAATGTTTAAGAAATGAGAATGATAACATTTATGCGTTTCACATTCTTCCTGGGAAATGAAAGCATCGCTACAACTTCTGAAAGTGACCAACAGTGTTCTAGTAAAAATTTGAGTCACAAATCTGACAATATAATTTTAACATCAATGTAAACAAAAACAAAAAATGTAATGCCACTGCCATTATATACCAAAAACTCTTGGCTTGAATTGGTAATATATAGTCAACCTATCAACCTAAAACTTAACATCAAGAACATCCAGGTAAACAAAGACACCTGAAATAGGGGTGGACGATTATGCTTGTGATTTTAATTTATCTTTGTTATTAAAAATAAGAACTAAAAACAGTAGTCTTCACATTAATTAAATATACACTGATACATAATAAAGCTACAAAAGTTATTCAGCCAAGAGCACAGTGATTTTCTCTTTTTCTTTTGTTGTTTGACAGACAGCGGCAGGTTTACTGTATTAGCAGGTTTTCTCTTTATTAGTAGGCTGTCACTTTAAGACCTAATGCATGGATCCTATTGACACGCATTCGGTTTCTTTCCCCAACTGATATCGTTCACTTAAAGCATGACCGACTGTGTTTATATGAATACTCATTAAGACAGTCATTTTGACATAACTGTGTGTGTATTTGACAGTTTGAGTGTGTAACAAGGCACGAAACAGAACTGAAGGGATCATACGCTTTCAGAAAGGCGGCTTGTGCGCACGTGTGTGTGTGTGTGTGTGTGTGTATCAGACAGCACGAGACTGCAAGGAATGTTTTTTCGCAAGTTATTGCGTTTGATAACTCTTTTTAATGTCAAGCAAGTCACATAAGTAACAGTCGTGTGCCCAGTCTATTCTCTGCTATATGCGTCAACCTAAAACTTACAATTTTCACAATGTGTGAAAGTGTTACCGTTTTTTTTGCCCATTCTCTGACCTCTAAAGGCCGCTGTGTTATTCACACCCTGATAAGACACATTAGGGGAAGCATTTTAATAATCCTATGAATGCATATAAAAAAATTGCATAATCGGATCGAATTAATCGAATCGCATCGAATTTTAATGTGAATCGTCTCGAATTGAATCGTTCTGAATTGTCAAAAATCGTTCTTGAATCGAATACCTATGAATCGATTCGCTTCCTACCCAAAGATTCACAGCCATAGTTGTAAGGCTATATGTCTCTCTCACCTTAGAAAATTAAGCACAAGAGAAACTACGATCATGCAACGCAAGTCATGAAATAAAAGTAAAGTACCAATAAATCACGTAACAGGTACGCCGTGTGTTAGCTGAGAAGGATTTGCATGCATTGTGCTAATCAGGAGCAGTCACATGATTCATTAACAGTTCATGTTGGTATTGTGTATTTGCCATGCTAACTGTTGTTTCCATAACCCCAAAATGCCACTTTATTTACACTTTGTGTTATTTTGTAAATAAATTATTTTGTAAATTTAAATTAGTGTGGTGGCTAATTTATTGTGTTACAAAAACTGCTATTTAATAGCTTTAACTTATAGGCCTATTTATTCATCATCAGTATTAGTCATATTCATATAATTTATGTGTTTAAGTAGGCTAAAGTGGGACATTACTTGTGTGTGGTCATTCCTTTTTGTGGAATAAATTAGCTTGTTGTTTTTTTAAAAACTAGTCTAGACTAGTCTACAGTGGAGGCATTTATTTCATTTTAGTTTACTCAGGTTTGCTAAATGCTGTAAAGAAAACGTGAAGCCAATGTATAAAGTTAATAAGGTAAATTATTGCTTTTGTTATTATTAAGTTAAAAGTGAATCTAGTGTTATTACCCACAGCAAACAGATCCGAACCGTGGCTCCAAAACCGTGATGTGAACCGAACAGTGGCATAGGTGTATTGTAGGGCTGAAACGATTCATTGAGTTACTCGATTACAAAAATTCCTTGAAGCAAAAACGCCTCGTTAAATTCCTATGACACGCACTATACGTGCAGGGATCTGATTCACACGGACCGCTGTTCAATGTCCAGGAAGCACACCATAACGCGTGATACATTTTGAATTTAGTTTAGATTCTAGATGCCCAGAATCACTATAGTAACTGCATTTTTTACACAGTTTATACAGGTAAGTTGATTGCCGTTCTTATAGCTGCCACACACACACAGACACACACACAGCGCGCGCAAGCCCCAAGGCCAGATCACTTTCACTTTCGTCCTCAAAAGTTTGAGTTTAAAGCCTTGCCAGTTTGAACATTGAAGCGATTGTGCACTATTCAATAACAACAATACGGAAAACTTATCCGTTCGGTGCTCAGCTTTTTTATGTGACACAGAGAGCCGAGCCGTGTCGCGTCTCTGACAACACGCGCGCCCTGAAGGCAGACCTCTTTTCACATGAAGATCGCGCACAGAGAGCAGCGCAGAAATGCAGTGTCAACGCTGTCCTGTGACTAAAGTAAAGTCACTAAAGTAGCTTAGAAACTCAACTCAACCGTTATAGGCATATATTTGAATACCTTTGAAGGAAGTACAAACCACAGCTTCATAATGAATAGAGACGGTATGAGTAATTCACATACACACACAATCACTCTCTCATTAATGCATTCAAATAAATGTAATGTAGGCCTACTGTGTTAATTTATCTGTAGCCTATCTGATGTAAAACAAACATAAATCTGCCCCATAGACAATGACTGCTGAAAGTGAACCGTTTCCTTCAACTATTTTAAAATCCTAAAGAAATGCATTTTGCATTTGTTGGAAAAATTCCAACTTTAATAGTAGAAAATATTTACAGCAAAAACCTTATCAGGAACTTACTCTAAAACCTTATGAGGGCAAAAAATGGAAAGCAAAATCATCGTTCATTAATATTAATCGAGGTAAAATGTTCAATTAATCAAGGTTTTTATTTTTGGTCAAATCGTTACAGCCCTACCTAAGCCTATACATTAATGTTCGCTGATTTTAACCCCATACTGTATTTGTAGCGATGTCGTGATGCGGTTTGACTAGATATGATGTTTAGCTTTGATGTTTTTAAGTAGTAAACGTATTCACGTTCAATTGCAAGAGAGTATAGCCTAAAAAAAAAAAGAACTCCTTCACACACCCTCGTCTCTCTCTCGCGCCAGTCAGACCAATCGTGGCAATGCATCACATATGCTTAAACTTTTATGTAGCCACGGAACAATAATTTCAGCATGCATTCACTGTATACACCAGGACGTGATGTTGTGCATATTAATAAATTAAATAGCTTTTCCTCTTCATTTTCGTTATGCATTATTTGTTTTGGTTGTTTAAAAACACAGAATTTTTTTTATCCGATTAATCGATTGATTAAGTGCTAGATTAATCGATTACAAAAAGAATCGATAGCTGCAGCCCTAGTGTATTGTTACACCCCTTTACTGTTGCTTTGAATTGAATGCATCCTTGCTGAATACTCTCCTCTCTGCACACATAACAACCTTGGAATTACATGAGAGGAGACCTTATTGACCTTAACTGACTTCCAACATTCTAATGTGCGTTTAATGTGCCGACGGGACTGTGGGTGACTCGCTCATACGCTCAACCTTTGGCAGATACTGGACCAAGAAAATTTTTTTTTTTTTACAACCAAACCAACAGTCCAACAACTTTAGAGCTCTTGATAGCTCCCAGTGACTCAGCAGTGCTAATCTCACAAAGAACAGGTCTGATGGCTAATCATATGTGTGAATTACATTTTTAAACAACTGTGACTAATTATGCATGTCAAAACAACACTTCAGCATAGCTCATGTTAATAATAAGGCTTGTCACTGTGTTAGTAACACAGCTCTTGCTATGTGATAAATCAACACACATTGTAGATGCAGACGCAGAGAACGCCTTGCTCTCACCTGTCTGTCTCTCTCCGTCTACTAAGCCTACAGACAGGTCTCGATACTCATGGACCTGTGCAGACTAGTCTGTGGATTATGGAACTGTAATGTGGTCAAGAGCTGCCTGGAACTACGTTCGCTGTGCATCTCCCAGAAAATAATTGCACACCTCAGAACGTTCATCAGCCAATCAGATTCAAGCAGTGTGTGTGTGTGTGTGTGTGTGTGTGTGTATATATATATGTTTTTAAAAGAAGCCATTTTTGGCTTCGGTTTTCGGCTAAGTGCATCCTAAATTTTCGGTTTCGGCCCAGAATTTTCATTTCGGTGCATCACTAGCCAGAACATTTTTAGTATAACTCAGATTTTATTAGTCTGAAAGAAGAATGTCATATATACCTCGGATGACTTGAGGGTGAGTAAATCATGGGCTAATTTTCATTTTTGGGTGAACTATTCCTTTAAGCTCAAGCAGAAATGGGTGTGAGTGTGAAACATCCACTTTGCAACATTTTGCTAAAAGGCTACTTGAAAAACACACTTGCTTTGCCAATCACTGGATCCTGGAGGAGGAGTTTCATTTTTGAAAAAGTTAAACTAACATGAAGAGGAACCAGTTTTTCCATGAACAGGAATCCCTGAAGCAAAACGTGTGCATGTGTGTCAAGCAAGTAGGTTTCCTAACTGGGTTTCTGTAGGCTTAGGTCATGTCGATGCAAAGGTATTGATGAAGGACGAGAGCAATGAGACACACATTTAAAGGTCACATTCTTCGTGTGTAAGGTTGCTGTTAGAGCATAAATAATACCTGTAAAATTATAAAGCTCAAAGTTCAATGCCAAGCGAGATATTTTATTTAACAGAAGTTCCCTTTCAAAGCCTACAGCGAACGGCCGGTTTGGACTACATCCTGGTACTTCCTTCATTAATTACGTCAGTAGAACAGTAGAACAGTAGAACAGACTAACCTCCGCCCACAAGAATACGCGAAAAATGAGGCGTGGTCTTGTTGCTGTCCCACGTGGAGAAGAGGACGGTCGCGTGGAGAAAAGGAAGTGGTGTGTTTGAGTGTGTTTGTCGCCATGTCGTCGAGACGCTGTTATTTTCATCCCGGAGTCAAATCACCTTTGTTTGGCTTTCCCAGGGACACTGTAGAGATCATTGAGCGCATACATCTCCCCGTTAAGAGGCGTGACCTTTCTGTGCAAGTTACATGCGCTAAGCTGCTGTCAAATCACAAAACGGGAACCGTGCCATGTGCGCTAAGCTGCTGTCAAATCACAACACGGGAACCGCTGGCACAATCAGAACTCGTTACGTATTTCTGAAGGAGGGACTTCATAGAACAAGGAACTCATCAGCCGTTTTTAGGAGAGGGAAAACAGCGGTATACAGATAAGTAAATTGTGTGAAAAATACTGTGTTTTTTTACACGCGAAACATGAACACGTTATATTGCACACTGTAAACTAGGGGTGTAACGGATCGCAGTTGATCCGTGATCCGTACGGATCACGACCCACGGTTCGGCACGCACGTGACCCGCGGATTTATTGCGGTTTTTTTTTTAACTTGTGGATTAATCTGAATTGTTTAGCGATCGCAGACTAAAAGACAATTTTTCTGCCGATATTGCTTTTTAAGTGATCTCGTTTAAACCTTTAAACTCGATGCGGAGTTTCAGAGAAACACATGTGTTCACGTGAACAGGGCATGTTAATCAGTCAACCGTGGCTAGCGGAGAAGTAGGAGAACTTGAAAAGCCTCCTGCATTGTTCAAATCACGTGTATGGGACCATTTTGGCTTCCCCGTAAAATATAATGATGACGGAAGAAGGGTGGTGGACAAAACTCTAAGAGTATGGGCACTGTGGAACGAGAAAGCCGTATGAAAGTGGCGCATACATCGAGCATAATGGCACCTGCTGATGCCCGTTTCACACATACTCCGTTTGCAGTGGGTATGGGGTGCGTATTTTTTCCGTGCCCGGCTTCGGTCCGTCAGTGCGTTCCAGGAGCGTGTGGCCGTACAACAGCTGTGCTGATCGTTTCCGCACAGAGTCTATTTTTTGATGTGCTGGCGCTGAATTAAAGTGACAGCGCATCCGCATTAAAACAAACATGTATCGATGCGAAAATCTAGTAATTCCACCACAGATGCATATAATATAACGTCTACTCGGTTTTAAAGTAAACACATGGCTTTTTGCCTCGAGTAAAGCAAGGAAAACGGCCTTCAAGTAAACAAGGAGAAATAATGGAGAGCACCTGTCCTTTCTTGGAGGTGGAAAAACAAAGTTCTTTATGACCTGCAGGATTTCTTGTAAAAAAAATTAAAAACGAAAGAATAGCATAAGTTTTAATTTAAAATGTTTGTTATTTTAACATAGTCTATTGTCTGTTTTGCAATTTGCATGAGCAACGTAATATTTACATCCAAAGTAGGTATTAGGCCATATAAATATAAAGTAATGAATTCAATAAAATGTTGTTTAAGTGTAGTGCGTTTAAACATGATATCTATAAAATAGTGTATAGGCCTACAAAGAGAATTGCAATGCTGACAAGTGTGAGAGGTCTACTCTCTCCCTGAGAATGTTGACATCCTAATCTTTAAAAAAAAAAAATGTCTCAGGTTGTTTTTATCCAAATTTGATTTATTCAGATGGTTATTTATTTTATTTTTTTTAACACCAAAAGTTCCTTGTTAACTTATAAACCATATAGGTTATGTTAACACCAAAAGTTTTCATGTAATAAATGGAAAGCAAATAAAAATAGTCTCCTCCCCCTTTTATTCTGATCCGAAAAATTATCCGATCCGTGACTCATGATCCGAAGTCGATCCGAACCGCGAGTTTTGTGATCCGTTGCACCACTACTGTAAACACAATCAAAAATTCAAAAAAACACGAAGAACGGGACCTTTAACCAGCGACATTAAACCCTGATCATATCAGTATTGACACATTTAACATCTATGAATTTGCTAGATGCTTTTATCCAGAGCAACTTAGTTTGCATTCAAAGTGTTCATTTTATCACAGCTTAGGGCTGGGCGATATGGACCCAAAACATTTTTTGGGAAAACAAATTCTTGGAAAGAATGTGTTTTGAGCACCAGCAAATCTGAAGAGAATGTCCATCTACAACAGTGTATGTCTTGCATTTTATGCTCGATTGGGAAGAGGAAATGAGCATGGCTTGCAGCACTTAAGTTAAAATACACCCCAAAGAGGCTATGTGTGCGCTCTAATCATTTTGAGGACAAAATCCCAAGAACTTCATCCCGATCGGGAACTGCATGTAGGATATTAGCGCTCATATGTTTTCAGTGCAGGCAGCAGCAAACTTCAGACAGCTCGTGTCATCTACGCACTTATTAAACTTTGATGAGTGAGGCGCTGACAAAAGACATTGCTACACTGTAAAGTGATGGCACTGTGGAGCCATGCGCTTTTTAAACATTTTTCATTGGTTTAACGATACGTGATCAGCTCGGCAAATACACTAATTTGACCAGAAACACCGGAGACAGGAAATGTAAAGCATCATTCCAGTACGAGTCGGGTGAGACTTCTGTGTACAGAAAAAGGTGGATGTAAGCTTGCGCTGTGCTGCCTTTTGAAATTTGAGCGGAGCAGATAAATGGTCCAATGTGGCGTAGCTCTGTTTTATTCCACTTTTAGTGTATAAACATTATATCAAACATATGATATATGGTTATCGTTTGTCGAGTAAAATGATATTGCGATAATTATAATTTTATAATGCCTTATATCAGCTCATGCATTCAATGTGAATCGAACCCATGACCCTGGTATTACCAGTGTCATATGCTCTACTGTTTCAACTACAGGAACTCTAAAAGTACTGCTAATCTTTTATTAAAGCAAGTCTGCATCTTGAGTTTATAAGCTGGTTAGAATACTTTAAACCGACACGATCGCTTAAGTTTGGGGAGAAGATTTTACAATGCATACTAGGGGTGTGCCGCATCATACCGTCCACGATAACACAGTGTGGCGAGGTTGACGAGCGAGAGATGTGGGAGGAACGAGCGAGATCAGTGCGCGTGATTGAGAATGAGCATCACCTGCGAGGCACACTGGTCTCGAGTCCTCTCATGAGGGAGCACGGAGACATATAAGGATGAGCAACATTAGTGAAGGACGAGAGAGGACCAGGTCTGGGGTCCATTCTTCGTACCTCACTTAATACATCTGAGATGATTTGACAGATCCCAGATCTTTTAATCATGATAACTGATGTCTGGCTAATTTGGTTCTTCAAACGAATTTGCGGATTGGATTTAAATATCTGGATTAAATGATCTAAGATCACTGAGCGTTCTTGTTTTCCCTGAAGAGGGCAGATGCATCGATACTCGAAACCATGATCAGCAATGCAGTGATTGGCTGGCGTCAAGACAGCAACGTAATGACATCATATAATTAAAAAAGCCACCTGGCAAAAAACTTGGCAAATTACACAAAAAAAACCCCACGAATATCTGGACCTTTATAAGGAAACAGCTAAACGACCAAACCAACATAAAAGTTATAATAGATCAATGATAAATGTTTTTTTTTTTTACATGATTACCAATTATTTATATTCACGATTTTATACAGTATTTGTACACCCTTTACATTTTCATTTCAATGTTGTAATTCAATTTGTAATTCAATTTGAAGCAGATTTGTAACGTGACAGTATTAAAGTTTCTTAAGGGTCAAGATCAAATTCTCTGCATCTCCTGCGCTGCATCAAGCCACTCCCATAATATCCGTCATCACTTAAATTAATGCACGGCTCAGATTAACTGTACAACATGTGTGCAAACCTCCAATAAAATTATAAAGTAATTATTCCATCACAAATAAATCGCTCAATCAAGTGGCTGTGTCTATAGTATTATACCCAACATTATAATATTATATACATTCTCATATACATATACAATTTGTGTATTATTATTATTTAAAATTATTATTATTGCCCCTGGTTCAGTAATGAACTCTTGTAATAAAGTAGCAGTGGCTGGGACAGATTTTAAGTATCACCTCAAGATGCAATCTAATCCTGTTTAGATGAAATAAGCCGCTCGAGCAGGTTTAAGCTTACGGACCTGTTGCTATGACAGCAAGTCCAGGATGAGCGTCGAAGAACCAAACAATCCAAGATCATGCCAAATCGTCAACAATCAAATCCAGCTAACCGAGTTAGCGAGGTACGAAGAACGGGCCCCTGGACTTTACGTTGTGTTTTGTTTACGTTTTGTTATGCATATGCGTGCGAGAGTCGTCTATGAGGGGCTTTTACTTTCATTTTGTATTTATTATATGATTAAAGTATTTTAATGTTCGCCAGTTCCTGCCTCCTTCTTCCCATAACAACAAACTCTACTACACACCGGTATACATTTTTACATGATAAAAAAAATGTGTCATATCACGATATCAATGATATAACGGTGCGATGACGTATGGCGCATTTACGCTCCCTAGCGTGCACAACAACAACACCTGTCTGAGAGTAAGAGCAGCATGTCAGCCTCTGATGACGATTTAGTACATAAAAAGGGCGGTACTTCAATAGTATGGAGGTGGTTTGGTTACATGAGGACCGACCTCATGTAAAAGGAGGCAAAGAACCGGCCAACACGAAGTGCTTATGCCATGGTCATTTGCCAACATGGACACCTTAAAGGGTTAGTTCACCCAAAAATGAAAATTATGTCACTAATTACTCACCCTCATGTCGTTCGACACCCGTAAGACCTCCGTTCATCTTCGGAACACAAATGAAGATATTTTTGTTGAAAGCTGATGGCTGAGAAAGGCCTCAGCAAGCCCTCCATATGGTACATTCAGTACATTTACACTCACAAGACCCATAAAAAGGCACTAAACACGTCATTACAAAGTCCATCTCACTACAGTGGCTCTACGATAATTTTACAAAGCGACGACAATAGTTTTTGTGCGAAAAAAAAAAAAATCAAAATAACGATTTTATTCAACACGAACTTTGGCCTCTGCCGTGAACTCATGAAGCACCATGACGCATGCGCGAGAATATTACGCAGATCCGGTGTTCGGACACATGACCCAGAAGCGGGGAGGAGATGTGTTTACAAGCAAAGGGAGACTAAGCTGTTGAATTCTGCATTGATCGTGCTTTAGGTCTCGATGTAGTGCTTAAAATGGGACTAAAGTGTGCATTTCATGGATTCCCGAACGCCGGCGAAAGTTCGTGTTGAATAGAGTCGTATTTTGATTTTTTTTTGCACACAAAAACTATTGTCGTCGCTTTGTAAAATTATTGTAGAGCCACTGTTGTGATATGGACTTTGTAACAATGTTTTTAGTGCCTTTTATGGGTCTTGTGAGTGTAAATGTACTGAAGCCCTATGGAGGGCTTGCTGGGGCCTTTCTCAGCATCAGCTTTCAACAAAAATATCTTCATTTGTGTTCTCATTTGAGGTCTCACGGGTGTCGAACGACATGAGGGTGAGTAATTAATGACATAATTTTCATTTTTGGGTGAACTAACCCTTTAAGGGATAAGTCTGAAGCACACCATAAAATATCGGCCGATACCCTGAGCCCAGGTATCGGAATCGGTATCGGGAAGGGAAAAAGGGTATCGGAACATCTCTAATTGTACTGACCCCAGACTTTTGAATGGTAGTGAATATAAACTAGAAATCAACTTTCCACATTTCTACAAAATGATGAATCCTGCAAAAGTGACCCATTGGGGCTGTGAGGGGAAGGTCAACACGAAACTCATCTCAAGTCAGATCACATAATTACAAATGACTATCTCCAGTAAGATAAGTTTTGGAGGTAGAACAAAGAAAGAGCAATCAGGATAATCATAACGGCACTGGTCTGAATTAACTAAAGGATGTGCAGTAAAAGGTTTTTTTTAAATGACAGCAAACACTAAACTTCTTTACACTACTGATTCAGACTAAAATACACTATATTGCCCCTCAAAATCATTGAATTCAGGTGTTCTAATCACTTTCATGGCCACATGTGTATAAAATCAAGCACCTAGGAATGTAGACTGCTTCTACAAACATTTGTGAAAGAATTGGTCACTCTCAGGAGCTCAGTGAATTCGATCGTGATATTGCACAGGTGGCAACCCAAGTCCATTCATGAAATGTCCTCACTGCTAAATATTCCACGGTCAACTGTCAGTAGTGGTATTATAAAAAAGTGGAAGCAATTGGGAACAACAGCAACTCAGCCATGTAAAAAAAATCACAGAGCGGGGTCAGTCAGAAGTCGCCAACTTTCTGCTGAGTGAATAGCTACAGACCTCCAAACTTCGTTTGGCCTTCAGATTAGCTCAAGAACAGTGCGTAGAGAGCTTCATGGAATGGGTTTCCATGGCTGAGCAGCTGCATCCAAGCCTTACATCAAGTGCAATGCAAAGTGTGGGATGCAGTGGTGTAAAGCACGCCGCCACTGGACTCTAGAGCAGACGTGTTCTCTGGAGTGACGAATCACGCTTCTCTGTCTGGCAATCTGATGGACGAGTCTCGTTGCCAGGAGAACGGTACTTGCCTGACTGCATTGTGTCAAGTGTAAAGTTTGGTGGAGGGGGGATTATGGTGTGGGGTTGTTTTTCAGGGGTTGGGCTTGAACCCTTAGTTCTAGTGGAAGGAACTCTTAATGCTTCAGCATACCAAGATATTTTGGACAATTTCATGCTCCCAACTTTGTGGGAACAGTTTGGAGATAGCCCCTTCCTGTTCCAACATGAATGCACATCAGTGCACAAAGCAAGGTCCATAAAGACATGGATGAGCAAGTTTGGTGTGGAGGAACTTTAAAGAATCCTGACCTTGACCCGATAGAACACCTTTGGGATGATTTAGAGCGGAAACTGCAAGTCAGGCCTTCTTGTCCAACATCAGTGCCTGACCTCACAAATGCGCTTCTAGAAGAATTTCCATAAACACACACCTAAACCTTGTGGAAAGCCTTCCCAGAAGAGTTGAAGTTGCAAAGGGTGTCCCAACTCCATATTAAATCCTACGGATTAAGAATGGGATGTCATAAGTTCATGTGCATGTAAAGGCAGGTGTCCCAAAACTTTTGGCAATACAGTGTATGTATGTGTCATTCTGATCTTTAATAATGAACTGCATGATTTTCAACAATAGCAAAACCACTACTGACACTATGAAAAGCTGAAGAGAAACTTGACAGACAGTTTGAATGCAGAAGAGAGCTGAGGGCATGTGGACTGTAACAGGTGAGAATATGGGCCACATACTGAGAAGGTAATACCATGACGAAAGAAGTAAAAGCAGCTGTGAGATTCCTAATGAACTCTTCTGACAGGGTGAAACATGTCAGATCCCAAAAGCAAACGCAGCTTCTGCACGAGAGCAATGCCTTATCTTATTGCCACTTATCTTAACCAAAATGGCATTTGTTTAGTCATGTGAACTTGCTGATAGGTGTCAGACTCTGAGAAGATTAAGGTGTATTCCCGGCCTTCACGAGAGGAAAATAACTGCACGTAAACACGTTCTCTTTACTGCATATTATCAAATTATTCTGACATAATTCATTCCATCAGAGCATCACCAACAATACTGCGATGCACATAATTTGATCTGAGTGGAGCTAATAAAAGAAAGGAAAATTGCAGAAAATCGCAGAGATGCACGTCATGCTGCTGCAGTGACTGTGAAACAAAAGCAGAGCTGCCAAGGACATCTATCATAACTAAGTGTGACAATCTAGACAACAACACCTATAAGATATGACAAATATCTATAGCAGGGCTTTTTAAACTGGGAGTGCTAGAGAAAACCAGTGTGAAAAAAAGTTAAATAAAAAAAAATTCCCATTAAAAAAAAAAGAGAGAATAATATCAATAAATACATTCCACAGTATAAATTGTGTCTTGACACATGAAAATATAGGCCAAATATGTAGGCCTAGGTGCATCTGTAATTTTAGAATGGGGTCCCTCAACCAAGGATGATCATATTTGTGGGTCCCAGCCAGGCATCTAAAAGATTCAAGCCCCCTAATTTACACCGCGTGACAATAATATATCAGAGCCATCGGTGTAACAGCACCAACCACCATTCCAACAAACTACACAAACACCCACCAGAGTGTCAACAAAACACACAAAACCAAACAATGACAAGAAACTAAATTAACCAGGCAACACAGCCATAGCAGACAGTTTGGCAATATATACCGCACCAATAACAACAACATCCTCAACACCACAGACAATCAGTTACAATAAAACACACACCATCAACGGCCAGTCTGACAACACACAAGACCCAAAATCAGATTAAAACACTGAAAGAAACCAAGCAAATCAGTAGGAAAGGCTCCATGTTCTCTGCACAATCTACTCTTACTGTACATATTTACAGCTTTATGGTCAAAACATATGGACTGGACGAAAAATAAATCACTGAGTTTTGATCACTTTCTACATTGGCTGTTTTAATAATTCAAATCGCTCATCTCTTTATTAATCGAGCCATATGAACATATTTAAAACCCTGGAGGTAACATTATCATGATTACAAATATGTTCTATTGCATAGTCACTGTAAATCTCTCAAACGCAGCCTCATAACATCTAAACCCGCTGTGGCCTACTGCTCTGCACGATCCACGGCTCTTGAGTTCTCCCCGCGGCCGCAGGAGGCGCGTGAAACCCGGCTTATACTCACGGGAAAGGCGCGGATCCGCATCTTGGTGTCCTTCTTGGTGCCGGGTTTAAGGTTGGACATGTTTGGGTTAGGGAGCGATGCCATCAATAGATGTTAGGGTGGGTGTTTTGAGGGGAAACACGGACAAATCTCGCCCTCTTTCCCCCCCAGGTTTCAGTCCCTGTAGCTTACTCTTTTTCCTCTGTCTCTACAGCGATGGCGGATGACGGTATGAGATCTCGCGACACTGTGATTATGCTAACAGGAATGCATCCAATATCGCGAGAACGGGGTCCAGCTTGGGCTGACATGTGGTAAACAGCAGTTTGGCGCTGAGGAAAGAACAACCTTCATGGAGCGGTATCGTAGTTTAAAATGTCATGAAGTTTGATCATGACATCTGATAGTATGGGAGTATTCCTTTAATATTGTTTCTTAATATTACTGTAACTGGTATTATTTGCGTTTTACATTTATATTTAGTAATTTAGCAGACGCTTTTATCCATAGTGTTTTACAAACGAATGTAACTTACTGGTCATAAACAGAGTTTTGCAACAAATATATTTGACAAGTAACATATAAATAATTAAGTTGACCAAAAAGTTTTGGACACTTAAACAACACTTAAAATATATGAATATATTTGCATTCTTTTAAAAGAATATAGTGGCCTTTATATAGCACAAACGCACACCATTTTCAAGCTTTGTACAAACAAAAGAAAAAGAAATCAATAAAATGACACTCTCACACATATATTACTTTTTTAATAACTAATTTGTTAGTAAAATGAAGATGTGTTTATTAAATATTTATTGAGTCAATTAAAGAAAAGTGGTTAGTTCTAGTAGAAAAGCTCTTGTATTAATGTTTACAGATGTTCCTAGGTTTGATATTTTGTCATATAATGCAATTAAATTAATGTGCCAGGGAGTGCCAGAGCCCGAGAACACTTTTGACTTGACTTTTGAGAACTTTAAAATCATGTAACACAATTTAGGCAATATGAAAATTGTATACAGTTACAGTATTCTTGAGAAATGTTATATAGAATATGGATAATGTAAAACAAACCTCTAATGTGTAGAACAAAGTCAAATAAACACCCTTCACCCTGCAGGTCCTGCCCACACCATTTGCATCTGATGATTGGACATGGACACACAGACGTAGGACGCTGGATTGTGAGTACTGAATCCAAACAATACCTGACAAAATCCATATGTGCTGGGTCCTTTTGATTTGATAGTTCAGTCTGTGTGTGGGAAATGATACACTATTTCTTAAACCCTGTTGACTTACATTGATTGTAGCGATCACCTTGTTGTTTTTGCCTGGTTTCCCATTAAAGCTACTAATGTTGTTTCTGGGTGAGGTGTTAATGAGGCCAGCAGGGGGTGTCCAGCCTGTGATTTTCATGCCCCAGTATAGCAATGAGAACACTTTACTGTAAGAGCACCATCCTTTGATCAGTAAAACTGGTCAGTAAAACTCCCAAGGATTCTCATGATAAGAGTAGCCAAATTTGCCCGCCTGCCTCTTTTAGTCATAGCCTTCCTAATCATTGGCTCCTGTCTACTGATAGCTGGAGTGTGTTGGGCGTTCTGGTGCATTGAGAAGATCTGGGGCCCGTTCTTCGTACCTCGCTAACTCGGTTAGCTGGATTTGATTGTTGACGATTTGGCATGATCTTGGATTGTTTGGTTCTTCGACGCTCATCCTGGACTTGCTGTCATAGCAACAGGTCCGTAAGCTTAAACCTGCTCGAGCGGCTTATTTCATCTAAACAGGATTAGATTGCATCTTGAGGTGATACTTAAAATCTGTCCCAGCAACTGCTACTTTATTACAAGAGTTCATTACTGAACCAGGGGCAATAATAATCATTTTAAATAATAATAATACACAAATTTTAAATTGTATATGTATATGAGAATGCATATAATATTATAACGTTGTGTATAATACTATAGACACAGCCACTTGATTGAGCGATTTATTTGTGATGGAATAATTACTTTATAATTTTATTGGAGGTTTGCACACATGTTGTACAGTTACTCTGAGCCGTGCTTTAATTTAAGTGATGACGGATATTATGGGAGTGGCTTGATGCAGCGCAGGAGATGCAGAGAATTTGATCTTGACCCTTAAGAAACTTTAATACTGTCACGTTACAAATCTGCTTCAAATTTAATTAAAAATTGAATTACAACATTGAAATAAAAATGTAAAGGGTGTACAAATACTGTATAAAATCTTGAATATAAATAATTGGTAATCATGTAAAAAAAAAAAAAAACATTTATCATCGATCTATTATAACTTTTATGTTGGTTTAGTCGTTTAGCTGTTTCCTCATAAAGCTCCAGATATTTGTGGGTTTTTTTGTGTAATTTGCCAAGTTTTTTACCGGGTGGCTTTTTTAATTATATAATGTCATTACGTTGCTGTCTTGACGCCAGCCAATCGCTGCATTGCTGATCATGGTTTCGAGTATCGATGCATCTGCCCTCTTCAGGGAAAACAAGAACGCTCAGTGATCTTAGATCATTTAATCCAGATATTTAAATCCAATCCGCAAATTCGTTTGAAGAACCAAATTAGCCAGACATCAGTTATCATGATTAAAAGATCTGGGATCTGTCAAATTATCTCAGGTGTATTAAGTGAGGTACAAAGAACGAACCCCTGGGGTCAGTTCTTTGTATGTCGCTAACTCAGTTAGCTGGATTTGATTGTTGACGATTTGGTGATGATCTTGCATTGTTTGGTTCTCCAGCGCTCATCCTGCTGGACTTGCTGTCATAGCAACAGGTCTGTAAACTCAAACCTGCTCGGGAGAAGACTTATTTCATGTAAACCGGATTAGATTGCATCTTTTTAAGCGCCGTTGATACTTAAAATCTGTCCCAGCCATTGCTACTTTATTACAAGAGTTCCTTACTGAACCAGGGGCAATAATAATTTAAAATAATAATAATATAAAAATGTATTTGAAAATAATATTATATGTTGTGTAAAATACTACACACAGCCACTTGATTGAGATATTTATTTGTAATGGAATAATTACTTCATCATTTTATTGTAGTCTTACACACATGCTATATTCTGAGCCATGCATTAATTTGAGCGGTGACAGATATTATGGGAGTGGCTTGATGCAGCGCAGGAGATGCAGATAACTTTATCTTGACCCTTAAAGGAGGAGGAGGGCGGGGGTTATAATGCTATTTAATGCATTCTGAGTGATTTACACCGTTAAAATTGCAGGCCTCTCCGATTCAAAATTTTCTAGTGACTGATCACATCTAAATTTTTCAATCGGCCAAATTGAATTTCTGTGAGTTGAATTTTATCAATTGTGGCAACAGTCTGTTAACATGGGCTCAATTAGAAATAATATGTTGAGCCAATGGAACAATTTAATTTACCAACACTGTAAAAAAAATTCAGGCCTCTCCAATTATAAATGTTCTAGTGACTAATCACATCTAAATTTTTCAGTTGGCCAACTTGAATTTCTGTGAATTGATACAATTTAATTAACAGAAATTAAATTTGGCCTACTAAACAATTTAGTAAAATTCAGTCACTAGAAAAGTTTAAATTGGAGAAATGTTTCACAGTGAAACTGTGATGTTGGTCCAAATAAATTTTTTTAATTGTAGTAACAATTGTTTATTTCTCACTGTCCCAAAAGACAAAAATGACTAAAAACATAAATATATTAAGCAAAATACAGACACACGACACACAACAGGGTGGACATTTTATCACATTACTTTATTAACAAGTCACTTCCAACACAGGATATTTGGTGAAAATACATTATTTTCAATAAGGAAAAACTCTGAATACATTCAAGAAGTCTTCCGCATAACAGGATGTCTTAATGTGGTGAAGAAAACGCGGCACTACATAGGCTAAAAACCTGCAAATAAGAATAAAAACTAACATTAATGACAAAGTTCCCCTAAGCATCACATCTGGCAATTGACAGAACAGAAGTTCTTCATTATATAATGAGGATGAAACAAATTAATGGACGAATAAAAAAATCATGAGCATGACGTGTTTGCTATTAAAAGGCAATAACTTAAGCCCTGAGAGAAGCCAACGCCATATGCAATCTAACGGCACCGTATTCAACGGTCGCATGGCGCACATATCACACAAATGACTTAATTTACTTATTACCTATTATTTTAGACATATAAGACATGAGGAAAATAAAACTATTGGCTACCATTAGATAATTATGTGGTAAACGAGAACACATTCATGAAACCAATTTTGCACATGCGTATACAGTTTTTCGGACGTAGGACTTGTTCATCCCACATGGATTTTTCACTTCGATTTCATAGATTGACTGAGCACAATTTAATATGTTCGGTGAATATACAATTTTAATTTTGAGTGAAGACCTTAAGCTATGATTAGTACAATGCATCTTTTTGCATGGGGATAATTATTTGGAAGTCATTTATTGGGCCAATATGTAATGATACATTTTCACAATTTTTCAACAAATTTGTTTTTTACAGTGTTGGATTGCCATGCTTAACATGGCCAAAGTTTCAAAAAATAAGTTGGACGTTTGACGTTAAATGCCAAATTTTGTTTGTTCCCTGCGTTGTGGCGATGATTGTTTTATAAACAAGGCCCAATTCAACTCCGGATTTGCAGATCGTCTAATGGTGAAAGATGGAGCGGTCCCAACAATAAAGGTTCACGGTCATGCGTTGGAACTGCAGGTGGTGAGTAAAACTGCTTCAAATGTCTGTGTGTTGTTGGTTATCGGCGTGTTAGTACACATCAAGTAAACAACATGAACATGAGTCTTTAGCTCCACCCACACGATACGCCTCCAGCCGCTCGGTTTTATTCAGAAAGACCCGGTACAGCATATCTGTCTTTTATAAATTTGATAAAACCAAAGATTCTTCGGACTTATGAAGGATGCAATACTACTCTATACACTCACCTAAAGGATTATTAGGAACACCATACTAATACTGTGTTTGACCCCCTTTCGTCTTCAGAACTGGCTTAAAGGTCCCGTTCTTCGTGATCCCACTGTTCAAACTTTAGTTAGTGTGTAATGTTGCTGTTAGAGCATAAATAATACCTGTAAAATTATAAAGCTCAAAGTTCAATGCCAAGCGAGATATTTTATTTAACAGAAGTTCCCTTTCAAAGTCTACAGCGAACGGCCGGTTTGGACTACATCCTGGTACTTCCTTCATTAATTACGTCAGTCAGTAGAACAGACTAACCTCCGCCCACAAGAATACGCGAAAAAGGGGGAGTGGTCTTGTTGCTGTCCCACGTGGAGAAGAGAACGGTCGCGTGGAGAAAAGGAAGTGGTGTGTTTGTCGCCATGTCGTCGAGACGCTGTTATTTTCATCCCGGAGTCAAATCACCTTTGTTTGGCTTTCCCAGGGACGCTGGGGAAAAGAGATCATTAAGTGCATACATCTCCCGTTAAGAGGCGTGACCTTTCCATGCAAGTTACATGCGCTAAGCTGCTGTCGAATCACAACACGGGAACCGCTGGCACAATCAGAACTCGTTACGTATTTCTGAAGGAGGGACTTCATAGAATAAAGGAAGTCATCAGCCGTTTTTAGGAGAGGGAAAACAGCGGTATACAGATAAGTAAATTGTGTGAAAAATACTGTGTTTTTTTACACGCGAAACATGAACACATGTTATATTGCACACTGTAAACACAATCAAAGCTTCAAAAAAACACGAAGAACGGGACCTTTAATTCTACGTGGCATTGATTCAACAAGGTGCTGAAAGCATTATTTAGAAATGTTGGCCCATATTGATAGGATAGTATCTTGCAGTTGATGGAGATTTGTGGGATGCACATCCAGGGCACGAAGCTCCCGTTCCACCACATCCCAAAGATGCTCTATTGGGTTGAGATCTGGTGACTGTGGGGCCATTTTAGTACAGTGAACTCATTGTCATGTTCAAGAAACCAATTTGAAATGATTCGAGCTTTGTGACATGGTGCATTATCCTGCTGGAACTTGGAAGTAGCCATCAGAGGATGGGTACATGGTGGTCATAAAGGGATGGACATGGTCAGAAACAATGCTCAGGAAGGCCGTGGCATTTAAACAATGCCCAATTGGCACTAAGGGGCCTATAGTGTGCCAAGAAAACATCCCCCACACCATTACACCACCACCACCAGCCTGCACAGTGGTAACAAGGCATGATGGATCCATGTTCTCATTCTGTTTACGCCAAATTCTGACTCTACCATCTGAATGTCTCAACAGAAATCGAGACTCATGAGACCAGGCAACATTTTTCCAGTCTTCAACTGTCCAATTTTGGTGAGCTCGTGCAAATTGTAGCCTCTTTTTCCTATTTGTAGTGGAGATGAGTGGTACCCGGTGGGGTCTTCTGCTGTTGTAGCCCATCCGCCTCAAGGTTGTGCGTGTTGTGGCTTCACAAATGCTTTGCTGCATACCTCGGTTGTAACGAGTGGTTATTTCAGTCAAAGTTGCTCTTCTATCAGCTTGAATCAGTCGGCCCATTCTCCTCTGACCTCTAGCATCAACAAGGCATTTTCGCCCACAGGACTGCCGCATACTGGATGTTTTTCCCTTTTCACACCATTCTTTGTAAACCCTAGAAATGGTTGTGCGTGAAAATCCCAGTAACTGAGCAGATTGTGAAATACTCAGACCGACCCGTCTGGCACCAACAACCATGCCACGCTCAAAATTGCTTAAATCACCTTTCTTTCCCATTCTGACATTCAGTTTGGAGTTCAGGAGATTGTCTTGACCAGGACCACACCCCTAAATGCATTGAAGCTACTGCCATGTGATTGGTTGATTAGATAATTGCATTATTGAGAAATTGAACAGGTGTTCCTAATAATCCTTTAGGTGAGTTTAACATGAGATTGACAGAATCTGTAGCTGTGTCTCATTTCCGAAGGCTGCATCCTCCGGAGGTCGCATTTGAAGGCTGCATGCGTCTGAAGGCTGTCTCATTTAAAAAAAGTAAGTAGGACACTCCGAATGCGACCTTCAAATGCGCCCTTCTTTTCAGGAATTCGGAGTGTGCATGAGATGTAAATATGTTTTTTAAATATTATTTGAAAAAATGGCGCCGCCGGCAGATATACATGCAAGCAAAATGTGGTTTAAACTTAAGTAGTTTCAAGCTTGTTTTTGTTTTTAAGCTGTATATACCTCAAATAGATAGTTGTGGTAAACAGGATTACAAGTGTTTAGTGTTTTTTTTAGTTTTTTTAAACGTTTAGAACAGTACTTTGCTGTCAAGGCAAAACATTTCATAGTCATTTTCAAGTTATAAATAATTTTCATTCATATAACTGGTGTGAGAGCGCAACTCCACTGTCAACATGTTGGCATAGCAACGTGATACTTCCTGCCTGTGTGTCTTACGGAGGACGTCTCGTTTAATTCTGATTAAGGACACTCCGTATACCGCATCCTTCACAGGATGTGTCCTCCAGAGGATGCAGCCTTCAAAATTAAATGAAATGAGACACAGCTTGTGTGTGATACCCTTTTAAGAAACTTGAATTAATGCTGTCACGTAACAAATCTGCTTCAAATTGAATTAAAAATGAAATAAATTACTAATTAGAACATTGAACTATAAATGTAAAGGGTGTACAAATACTATAAAATTGTGAATGTAAATAATTGGGAATCATGTTTAAAAAAAAACAGTGCACAATTTATTTATCTATTATAACTTTTATGTTGTTTTGGTCGCTTGGCTGTTTCCTTATAAAGGTGGGTGGTTATGGGGGGGTTGTCAAGTTTTTTGCCAGGTGGCTTTTTTAATTATATGATGTCATTACATTGCTGTCTTGCCGCCAGCCAATCGCTGCAATGCTGATAGTGGTTTTGAGTATCGATGCATCTACCCTTTTCAGGGAACACGAGAACGTGCAGCAATCTTAGACAACTTAGATATTTTAATCCAATCCACAAATTAGTTTGAAGAACCAAATTAGCCAGAGTTCAGTTATCACGATTAGAAGATCTGTCAAATCATCTCAGATGTATAAAGCGAGGTACGAAGAACGGACCCCTGATCTCAGGTTACTTGTGCTGCACTGATGTTTAGGAACTGAAGATGACGTTTATCTTAGTGGCAGTTTGAGTGCTAAATCTGAAGACTTGCTTTTAGTACATTTTTGCACCCTATGACTGTTGTATTAACGGTAACGTAGGCAATTTGTTTCAACACTTTTTGTTATACTGGTTGAAACTCTCTTCACATCCTGATAGCAATAGCAATCAATAATAGAAGTGGTCTAAATAATTAAGTTATTTTGCTGGTTTATAATGATCTTTGTGAGAGAGAGCTCTGATTATGAGAATATGTTTGAATCTAGTGCATGACTAAGCAACAAATATTAGATGCATTTCTTTAGTATAGTTATTAAGAACTCCTGCATTTCTGTGCCATGATTGCTAGTCTATAAATAATGCAATGCAAATTCAAAACATGTGAATAGTCATTGATGCGAGACATATGCATAAGTAGACTTGATAAGATACATAGATTGAATGCATGCTTCTGAAATGAAATCTCTCATCATTTAGTCACCGTCATGTCGTTCCAAACCTGTGGGACTTTCTCTCTTCTGTGGAATTTACTAGAAAATGCTTTCTTTTGTCCATACAATGGAAATCCGTGATAACCAAAACTTGCTACCAAGTTTCTTTGTGTTCTGCACATTTATTTTTGGGTGAACTATTGCTTTAAGGGTTTAAAATATCGATATATTGATATATGGCGGCACAAACCTGCAAAATAAAAATAAATAAATACAATGAAAATAAATAAAGGAATAAATGACTTGATAAAACAAATAGGCCTACATTCATTTATAATTCAATTTAGTACTAAAATAATGTTGTCACACTTTACAATAAGGTCTCATTTGTTAATATTAGCTAATGTAATAACTAACATGAACTAACTATGAGCAATACATTTGTTACAGTATTCATTCATCTTTGTTAATGTTAGTTAATAAAAATCCGGCTGTTCATTGTTTGTTCATGTTAGTTCACACACAGTGCATTAACTAATGTTAACAAATACAACATTTGATTTTAATGATGTATTAGTAAATGTTGAAATGAACTAACCAAGATTAATAAATGCTGTAGAAGTTAAAGTTAAAGTAGTTAACTATGTAACCTTATTGTAAAGTGTTACCAATCATTTTTGTAGTACTTTATTGATTACATTTATTTTCTGTATTTCTTTTTTTGTTCTTTCATTTATTGTCACATTTATTTATTATGTTGTTTATGTTTCAATGTAAAATCAAACTTTTAGCATTGACTCTGTGAACGTTAATTCCGATGGTAATGCTAAAGACTTGATTTCCACTAAAGTGCATTTCAGGACAGAGAAACCGGTACAGTTTTGTGAATGCCGATCCCAACCAGCAGGTGGCAGTGTAGCAGTTTAATCATAGGCTGACAAGTATGCAGTGTTGTTGCCAAATGGTTGGATACCTTAAATACTAGGTAGCTATTTGATATAATTCAATATATATATTGCTTCTTTGCTATGTGTTGGCGCAAAAAGAGTTTCTCCACTAACACTTTATTGTATCGGGTGAAACTGAGCATCTCTCTCGACACTAACTTGCACTCTGACACAAGTTTTTTCTTACTATAGCATTCGAAAATGAACTAAAACTAAATGAAACTGAGCTCATATTAAACATCTTGTATCAGTTCAGTAGATCATTGTAGGCCTGCTTGCTGCGCTGCCGTGCATTGAACCCAACAAACATTTCCAGGAAGCATTTTGGAGTGATGATGTTGGAAAACTCACACCTAGGTGTAATAACTGCGTGTTGCTCAAGAGTTAAGACACAAATGAAACAGAGACAAGACAAGGCAGGAGAGTGATGGGGTGTGGCTGCATGGGCGTCTGTACTGTCTGATAAATGTGTCAGCAGAAGGGGATTTTTATGCGGTCATGTCTAGATATTCAAATGCACATTGGTCAGCTACATGTATTTTTGGAGTTGGTCGTGGTGCTTGGCTTGCTGCATAACTCATGATACTGGAGTCTTACATTTCTGGATGGAAGATCAGCTCGGGTGCCTTTATAAAATGCTCAAAAAGAAGAGGAAAACCGACTTGGGGTGCAATTATGAACAGTTATGAGCAATTTGTCAGTTTAAAAACACAGTTTTGTCAGTTTTACCACCTCAGGCCAGATTAACACAGTCATAGTGGTGGGGGAAAAAGATAAACCTGTCCAAAGGCTTAGACTACAACTTAAAGAAATATAATTTATCGCTTGACAGTCTCTTCAGGCTGTCATTGTTCACAACTCTGTTATTGTTTCACTTTAACGCCATGGGAAAATGTAAGCTGACAGTGCAATGATCTTATTCACACTGCATTATTTATTACACCAATTATTACTTTACATATAGTAATCCTGACTATTTACGTTGTCAGGATGTCAGTATAAAGGTAAAAACGTGCCTCTGAAAGTGCATTTATGCAAGAAATCATCAACAAAAGTAGAAAAGGTCTGTGCACATATATTCAATGCACTGGTTTATTCATTACGACTTATTTATAATTCATATTTCATAATGATTTCTGTCTCGTTTTCGTTAATTATGGCCTGCCTTGGAGAAATCAGTTATTTATCTGTTTTAGACACACGACTGTGACGCTAATGGTGCCTGTGAACTATTTCAAAACGTTGTGGTGAAAGCATCTGAGGTGGAATTTAATATTGCTAATAAAGTCTAAATATAGGACTTTTGAGTGCATCAGCGTTTCTGTGCAGGGGTCAGCAGCAAACAGCATGGGCCGCTAATGAAGGTATGAAGGCAATTTATTTTCTTACGAATGCTCCTAAGTGCTATAATGTGATTTTTTTAATGTGTTTGTTTTTCATTTTAAAAGTCACCGAATTTGCACTAGCATGGCAGATATTTTAGTATGCAAGGTTTCAGATGTCCATGCAATTAAAGGGCTCAAATGTTTTATCAAAATGGACTGTAAAAGTTAAATTTTTTTTTTTTTACTTTTAGTAAACTAAGCTTAATGTACTGTGTTTATTCAATTGATTTGAATGTATTTTAACAAACAGAAAATGTTATCTTAACTTTTAGGTGTAAGTAAAACTCAAAAAAGCCATGCAAATAAGAAATATAATGAGTTTTTTCCTATAATGAAAAAAAAAAAATACTTGATTGAATGAGATATTTTGTCTTAATATCTGGTCAGCTTATTTGAGCCAAGAACCAACAGCATAGAGAGATTTGATCATTCATGCATGAAAGGGTTAAAATAGGCAAAAGCCCCTATTAGGGTCAGTCGTGGTCTAATGGTTAGAGAGTCAGATTGGTAACCCGAAAGGTTGCGGGTTTGATTCTCAATA
The DNA here is from genome assembly GCA_023566225.1 of Romanogobio albipinnatus. Lineage (NCBI taxonomy): Eukaryota > Metazoa > Chordata > Actinopteri > Cypriniformes > Gobionidae > Romanogobio > Romanogobio albipinnatus. The sequence continues at coordinate 49,359,218 of CM042244.1, forward strand.
CTGGCAGGAAATGACTGAGGCCCCCTTGAGCAAAGCACTTAACCCTCAATTGCTCCCTAGGCGCCACAGCAAAAATGGCTGCAATATCCATAGTTTGCAGTGTGATTGTGCTCACTACTCCTAATGTGTGTGCACTTAAATGGGTTAAATGCAGAGGACAAATTCCAAATCTGTGCAGGCCAGTCAAGTTCCTCCACACCAAACTCTACAAAGCCTGTCTTTATGGACCACTGGTGCACAGTCATGTTGGAACAGGAAGGGGCCATCCCCAAACTGTTCCCACAAAGTTGGGAGCATGAAATTGTCCAAAATGTCTTGGTATACTGAAGCATTAAGAGTTCCTTTCACTGGAACTAAGGGGCCAAGAACAACCCCTGAAAAACAACCCCACACCATAAACCCAACCCATCAAACTTTACACTTGGCACAATGCAGTCAGGCAAGTACCGGTCTCCTGGCAACCGCCAAACCCAGACTCGTCCATCGGATTAACAAAACAGAGAAGTGCGATCCGTTACTCCACAGAACAAGCCACACAAAGTTTGGAGGTCTGTAGCTATGCGTCTCAGTATGCGCTGACCCCGCTCTGTGATTTCACGCGGCTGAGGTGCTGTTGTTCCCAGTTTCTTCCACTTTGTTATAATACCACTAACAGTTGACCGTGGAATATTTAGTAGTGAGGACATTTCACAAATGGACTTATTGCACAGGTGGCAACCTATCACGGTACCACGCTTGAATTCACTGAGCTCCTGAGAGCGACCCATCCTTTCACAAATGTTTTACAGAAGCAGTCTGCATGCCTAGGTGCTTGATTGTATACACCTGTGGCCATGGAAGTGATTGGAACACCTGAATTGAATAATTTGGAGGGGTGTCCCAATACTTTTGGCAATATAGTGTACATTGCACCATCAATTATCAAAGAGTCTGAAAACGGTTCGTTCAAAGATCCAGTCCCTCTTAAACCCAGATGTCCCGGTCTGTTATGATTGGTCTGCTGCTTACAGTGTGTGTCGGAAATGAAACACCCATTACCATTATCAGAATTTCAGCTCTGAAGGCTTGCTCAGCACTAGTCACAATGGCGCCACTTTTTCCGTATCAATTCCAGTGTGAGACCTCATCCTTTTGAGACCTCAGTTACAACTAGGGCCGGTCAAAGTAGACATTGTTCACGGCAAGCCGATGAAGACCATAGGCTGACATTATGTGACTTTGTTACATTGTTACGCAGATTTGTAACAGGAATTGAGACTCGTTTTGGCAGTTACTTCAGACAATAACTTTATTTGTTGTGCACTTTGATCTTTAAAACTTTGTAGACCTTTTACATTCACATACAGCTATATATGCATGGAACAGATTCGAAAAGGCATAATAGGGGCAATTTAAAATGTAGTCATATTACCTAAAAAGAAAATGTACTGTTGTTTAAAAGTATTACTGAAAACAAAGAAACTTGGATAAATAGATTGAGAGAGAGAGAGACTGTTATTTGAATTTCACTTTATTTTGTCAGCAGCAATCAAATTCATGGCCCTGGGAATAAGAAACAAATGCAATTTGGGATCCAGGTGGCTATCCCAGTTTGCTTGAACTCAAAGACCATCTGTGAATTTCCACAGCACTTTCCACAAATAATCAATCATCTATCAGGCAAAATCAAAGAGAGAGCAGTCACGCACCGGACTGCATCTTTCCCCCATACCTCATTCTCACTCTCTCTCAAATCCCTCTTCTGCTGAGCCTGTGGCCTTCGATCCACGTGTAATGGTTCTCCTTGCAGAAACACAGAATCCTGATTTTATTTCTGTGAAGCTTGTTCATTTGTCAGCTTTATCAATAGTGTGGCTGTCCATGTGACTGACGGGCTGTCCTCGTGCATCACTCAAATTGTTTCTGCAAGTAAGCAATAATATCAGACAGAACTCACAGCCAAAACCTAACTAAGCATTCAGTTGAGCATGGATTTGATTTGCACCAGAATTGCTGGAGTTCATTTATTTGTATAATAATCATAACATTTTAACTTTTGCATTATTTTTTTGCATACTAAACCAAAAGAACAAGAGTTGTTGGGCTACTAAAACAATGAGCCTGTCAAGAATTACTGAAAAAGGAAAGATATATTCTTTGATATGCCAGATCAGCAAAAGTGCAGAGCCTGTTTGATAAGAGATCACAGATAAAATATGGGACATGCTCTAAAAAGTAGCTATCTGGACACTTAAAGCTACACTGTGTAACTTTTTTAGTTTATTCTTAGCTAAAAACACTTAGTTCTTTCAAAAATATATGTGCTCATTAATGTATATTTACTTCTTTCAAGTAATAAAGTATTCTCGTAAGTTTATAATATGCCATTGAAAATACATACGGGTAAGGGGTTCGAATGGGGGTCGCCATGTTGCCCCTCCATCTTGAAAGTACATTATCCAAAGAGGGACATACCCGTAAATTCAAGCTTCGCCTTTTGCGTTTTAACACTCTGTAAAGAGTAGGAAAATAGTGTGGCCCCTTTAAGAGCGTTCGTCCCGGTTGGAGCGCCTGCGTTCTGTGTGTGTGCACTGCGCCTCGAGCTCCCATGTGTGCGGATTATTTTCTGTCTTCTGTTGCTAACATTAATTTATTTTTGTTTTGTTGGGTAATGCTGTGGACGGAAGTGGAGTTTGTGCCGGACTCTTGTGGGGGGTTCCACGGGGAATAAAGTGCGGGCTGTTTGATGTCAATCGCCTCCGTGTTTGCATCGACTCCAGTTGCGTTGAGTGAGCTATCTGTATTTTTCACCTGGACACACGCGTTACAACTCGATGGCGAAAGTGAAGAAGGGGATTGCTGGATCGAACTGGAAGCCATGTTAATCTTGGACTAAATCGGCCACCGTAGGAGTTAAAACGAAATCGGAAATGGGAGGAAAAGAAACTAATATTTACTGGATGGTCATATACCTTTTCACCGCTAGATGGGGGAAAATATCATACAGTGTAGCTTTAAGACACACTTAAAAACGATGAGATAAAATCAAATCAAGCGCATTCATTTTTCAATCCAAAATATATTTTAAATGATAAACCTACATAGAAATGTTAAATATGGACACTTAGGGCTTTTTACACTTAGTTTACCATGGGTCGTTCTAAACCCCGGGTAAAAGGAATCCTGGGTAATTTTGCCTCACGTTTTACATTGCTCGTAATTTACCCGGGTTAACAATTTATCCTGGGTATTCATAAGCTGATGTTTCACACTGTACACTGTATAAAGATAAGAATGAATTGGTTTCTTTTTCACTCCAATTTAGGGCTGCACGATTTGGGGAAAATATCTAATTGGGATGATTCTGGTTAAAATTGCGATTGCGATTTAAAATGCGATTATTATTATTTTTTTATTTTTACAAATGAAAGTGTGTAAAACATTTTGTGTTTATATATTAATATGGCTAATAATAATTATTATGATTATTATTATTGCTAAATAAAAATAAGAAATATTACAATTACAATAACATTTTCATTATTAAAAATTTAAAATAGCATTTACGAATAAATATAACAGTAAAATTATAATAATAATTATTATTATTATCATATTTCACAGAAAACATTTTACCAAAAAAATGATGGGTTACCTGTTAGTATGCAGACAGCTTATGACTAAAAATCATTAGAAAGGTCTAAGGATTTATTGTAAAAAAATATTATTATAAAAATCTGTGCTTTTTATCTGTGATATTAATTTCTTAAAGTATATGTCTTTAATATGAAAAATGAGCCTCTTATGCATCCACTGTGGGGATTAAAACTCCCGTACATTGAAGAAAAACGTATGGATTGCCATATAAATTTATTTAGACGTATTATTTTTCTTATTTTCTACACCAAAGTTTCATTCATACTGAAAGCCAGAGGGCGCCCTCGAGCAGAAACTCCACATTTTCCTCAGAGAAGTAATCATTCGTTTTCAGGAAATCCCTAATGTGAAGCTGTAGGCTGAATAAAACTAAGATAGAAACGCTTTGACTGATTAAACATAAAGATAATACTTCTGCGACAAGATATGGTGTATTGAGTTCTTCAAGCCTTCTCGGGTATTTTCATAATAATAAAGCATGCAGTGCTGATTGATATTCGTGTTGCTTTTTCAAACGCACATTATAAGCGACTCTCATTGCTTTCAGACGGAGCAGCGAAACGCATCTTCACTGACACGCTGGGCATTTATTTATTTATCGGCTAACCGCCTTCCGTGGAAAAGTGTTGAATGTTGAAAGTGAAACTCAAGATGCGTATGTGACGTCACAACGAGCGTACCTGGTCACGTTAGTCTTTCGATCGGCAGGGGAACTTTCAACAATTTTTCCATAAATTAAACAGGGAAGGCGGACGGCCGAAAGTTTACTTTATAAAGTTTTAAATATGGTTATTTTTCTTACACAAACGCATCGATTCGCTTCAGAAGGCCTTTATTAACACCCCAGAGTCGCGTGGAGAACGTTATTTGATAGGCAGATGCACTTTTTATGGACTTCAAAAACAGAGCAACTATTACTGCAATTCTAATGCTTGGATTAGCCTGAACTTTTGTAAAATAACTCCGATTTTATTCGTCTGATAGAAGAATGTCATATACACCTAGGATGACTTGAGGGTGCGTAAATTATGGGCTAATTTTCATTTTTCGGTGAACTATCCCTTTAAATAGAAAAAATAAGGAAACGCTGGTAATTTTTTGGAGCGAGATGCTAATGGTCTAATTAGATTTAATGATGTATGCTAAGCTATGCTAAAAGTGCCACCGCCAGACCTGGAGATCGGCTGAATGGATTTGAAAACGGTAAAACTCAACTGTTTAACTCTAGGGGAGTTGGAAAATGAGCCTATTTTCAAAAACAGTGGCGTGTTCCTTTAACATTTTCATAAGTAACTGTAATTTAATGACTAATTTTTTCTCAGTAATTGTAACGGATTACAGTTACATTTATTTCTGTTATTAAATTATGTAACACCATTGTAGGTTACTCCCAAATACTGTCTATACCAGGGGTTTTCAAACTTTAAGATGCCAGGGACCCCCAAATACGACAAATCTTTTATGAGGGACCCCCATCCTAAATTCCATCTATTTTTATGAAAAAAACATTTAAACTTTTTGATAAATTGTGTGACATTATAAACACAAACTATTGTTTCCAAACTTAATAAATTGGCTATACTTAATGTTGTATGTATAAACCTGAAGAAGAACATTGAACATTTTTCAATTAAAAATGATTTGTATAAGCAACTTTCACAGAAACTTACGTACTGCATTAAGAATACTGCCTTACAACCCCAGTGAGCAAGATAAAGGGACTCACTAGAAAGATACAAAACAAACGTATACAATTCTGGAAGTAGCCTATGTATACAGCAAGAAATGAGAGAAATATTTAGAAATGAAACAGAATATTCAGTAGACCATTTTTGCTTTGTCTTTCTCTGAAATTTTCTGGGGACCCCTTCATTGAGGACTGAACCCCAGTTTGAAAACCCCTGGTCTATACAACACGCTGTGTTTCAGTGATTGCCAAAGCTTGTGAATATGAGGCATGCGATTGGCTATATGTTGCTAAGTGTAGGCGTTACACTCTAAAACTGCATAGTTTCACACTGCACATCGGCAATTTTCAATCGGAAGTGAGCATCCTTATGCCCTACTCACACCGAAGGGCAGAACATGACCATGATAAATTACTTGACCACTGCATGTTCCTTTCGCTAACAGACCTGTGGAAGGGCCTTTTTTAAAGGGATTCAGTTGTTCATTTTCATTTGGAACGCTCCTACAAATGGCGTCCCCTTCCCCAAGTGCTCTTCAAGGTTGCAAAAACACCCCTTGGAATTCACCCCATGTTTGGCTCCAGAATGCACAGTGAACACTGCAAAAGCGCTCGCTCCAGAGCTGGGTTTCATTACCCAAGGTAAAATGCTATGCTAAACCCATTTCTAAATTACGTGAAAAATTAGCCCGGGGTTTAGAACTATGATGACCCAGGGTTAAGGTGTAAAAAAACGTCTTTAAGTGGTTTTATATTTTTCTTATGCAATGATATTCAGGCATTATAAGTTTGACCTAGGCCACAGTAAGTGTCCAAATACATTTTAGGGCTACTATGCATGCTTGTCAAGTCGTATTATATTTAAGCTATTCTAAATAAAAACATGGCCTGAGGTAAGCATATTATTTAAGGAGGAACTGTAATTTGTCACCCACAGTTTACACGTTCATTTGCCAAAAACCACTCTTGTCAGTATAAAAATACATTTTCTTCCCCGAGAGAACACAACAGCTAGGCCTATCTATTTTAATCTGTTTATTCTTTTAAAATGTCATTTTAAGATTAGCCCATCAGACCAGGAAAAGGCTGATCCTGCACTGTTTGCTGTATGATATTGTTGAATGATGGTTTGTTGGCCTATCGTATTGGTTCCTGGTTTCCAAACTTTATATCACCCAAATATTTAGATATTAGATTTTTTTAGTAGAGAAACACTTCTTAGTGGAACAGTAAAAGGTGCTACTATGATATCAGGCCGTCGGATTGTGTTGAATCTAGATGTAACTTTACACTGGACTTTTGTAAAGATCTGGAGACCTCATTTCCCTCGGGCATGGATGATAACAGTAGAAATTTCACACATTGCATCATCTGATCACAAAGGTGATGTCACTGCGTTATTAAACCCTCAGTGTGTTTGGACACAGTGTGATGAAGGCCTCGGTGTCTCTGTGTGGGTTGCGCAAATGACTGTCTTTAGCTCAGCTATTTTGTGGGCTGTTGTTTTCACTTCTCTTCGTCTCTCACCCCCTCTACACAGAGTGATGTGATAAACTACAAGATCAGTCCAATTGTAATCAGCAAAGCTGTTTATGCTTTCCATCTCATTCCATTTGCATTCATAAAGCTCTTGCCTAAGTATCATAAGAAAAGTTAATCAAACAAATGCTTTTCTTCTTCTTTTAATTCATGGGAAATATACATTTATCAATAACTATAACTAACATTTGGTTTCAAACGACCTACTTATTGACAGCTTAATTTAGCTAAATTTACAACCCTGTTACTTATTATTGTATAATACAATTTATTTCTATTTAAATTATTTAATGTGTATTGCTAGAAAATAAAATCACACTAATTAGTGTTTTAATCTATAATAAGACAAGCCCCAAACTTTATTGACAAATGCAAACCTATAAAATAAATTATATAAACTATAACATACTAATATATATATATATATTTCATGGTGTGGTCAGGGGAAATGATGAGAATCTAATTGCAGCACTTTTGTTAAGCAAAAACAGAAGAACTCATGACGAAGATGATCAGTAGAAAACATGTGGCAGCATAGATAACACAAGACAAAGAACACACACAAACACACACACTGTTGCCCAGGATTGTGTATTTATATATATATATATATATACAGGGAGTGCAGAATTATTAGGCAAGTTGTATTTTTGAGGATTAATTTTACAACATTAATAATTAAACAACAACCATGTTGTCAATGAACACAAAAAACTCATTAATATCAAAGCTGAATATTTTTGGAAGTGGTTTTTAGTTTTAGCTATTTTAGGGGGATATCTGTGTGTGCAGGTGACTATTACTGTGCATAATTATTAGGCAACTTAACAAAAAACAAATTTATACCCATTTCAATTATTTATTTTTACCAGTGAAACCAATATAACATCTCAACATTCACAAATATACATTTCTGACATTCAAAAACCAAACAAAAACAAATCAGTGACCAATATAGCCACCTTTCTTTGCAAGGACACTCAAAAGCCTGCCATCCATGGATTCTGTCAGTGTTTTGATCTGTTCACCATCAACATTGCGTGCAGCAGCAACCACAGCCTCCCAGACACTGTTCAGAGAGGTGTACTGTTTTCCCTCCTTGTAAATCGCACATTTGATGATGGACCACAGGTTCTCAATGGGGTTCAGATCAGGTGAACAAGGAGGCCATATCATTAGATTTTCTTCTTTTATACCCTTTCTTGCCAGCCACGCTGTGGAGTACTTGGACGCGTGTGATGGAGCATTGTCCTGCATGAAAATCATGTTTTTCTTGAAGGATGCAGACTTCTTCCTGTACCACTGCTTGAAGAAGGTGTCTTCCAGAAACTGGCAGTAGGACTGGGAGTTGAGCTTGACTCCATCCTCAACCCGAAAAGGCCCCACAAGCTCATCTTTGATGATACCAGCCCAAACCAGTACTCCACCTCCACCTTGCTGGCGTCTGAGTCGGACTGGAGCTCTCTGCCCTTTACCAATCCAGCCACGGGCCCATCCATCTGGCCCATCAAGACTCAGTCTCATTTCATCAGTCCATAAAACCTTAGAAAAATCAGTCTTGAGATATTTCTTGGCCCAGTCTTGACGTTTCAGCTTGTGTGTCTTGTTCAGTGGTGGTCGACTTTCTGCCTTTCTTACCTTGGCCATGTCTCTGAGTATTGCACACCTTGTGCTTTTGGGCACTCCAGTGATGTTGCAGCTCTGAAATATGGCCAAACTGGTGGCAAGTGGCATCTTGGCAGCTGCACGCTTGACTTTTCTCAGTTCACGGGCAGTTATTTTGCGCCTTGGTTTTTCCACACGCTTCTTGCGACCCTGTTGACTATTTTGAATGAAACGCTTGATTGTTCGATGATCACGCTTCAGAAGCTTGGCTATTTTAAGACTGCTGCATCCCTCTGCAATATATCTCACTATTTTTGACTTTTCTGAGCCTGTCAAGTCCTTCTTTTGACCCATTTTGCCAAAGGAAAGGAAGTTGCCTAATAATTATGCACACCTGATACAGGGTGTTGATGTCATTAGACCACACCCCTTCTCATTACAGAGATGCACATCACCTAATATGCTTAATTGGTAGTAGGCTTTCCAGCCTATACAGCTTGGAGTAAGACAACATGCATAACGAGGATGATGTGGTCAAAATACTCATTTGCCTAATAATTCTGCACTCCCTGTATATATATATATATATATATATATATATATATATGTATGTAATCCTAAAATTGTGTTGGTCTACCTTTTGCTGCCAAAACAGCCCTGACCCGTCAAGACATGGAGTCCATTAGACCCCTGAAGTTGTGCTGTGGTATCTGGCACCAAGATGTTAGCAGCAGATCCTTTAAATCCTGTATGTTTTGAGGTGGGGCCTCCATGGATCGGACTTATTTGTTCAGCACATCCCACAGATTGGATTGAGATCTGGGGAATTTGGAGGCCAAGTCAACACCTCAAACTCATTGTTGTGCTCCTCAAACCCTTCCTGAACCATTTTTTCTTTGTGGCAGGGAGCATTATCCTGCTGAAAGAACCACCAGGGAATACCGTTTCCATGAAAGGGTGTACATGGTCTGCAACAATGCTTAGGTAGGTGGTACGTGTCAAAGTAACATCCACATGGATCGCAGGACCCAAGGTTTCCCAGCAGAACATTACCCAAAGCATCACAATATCTCCACCAGCTTTCCTTCTTCCCATAGTGCATCCTGGTGCCATGTGTTCCCTAGGTAAGTGACGCACACGCACACGTACTCGGCCACGTGATGTAACAGAAAACATGATTCATCAGACCAGGCCACCTTCTTCCATTGCTCTGCGGTCCAGTTCTGATGCTCATGAGCCGCAGACCCTGACTGGTCTGCTGCTATGCAGCCCCATACGCAACAAACTGTGATGCACTGTGTATTCTGACACCTTTCTATCAAAAACCAGCATTAAAGGGATAGTTCACCCAAAAATGAAAATTGTCATCATTCACTCACCCTCAAGTTGTTCCAAACCTGTATGAGTTTCTTTGTTCTGCTGAACACAAAAGAAGATAGAGTGAAGAATGTTTGTAACAAAGCAGATAGAGCAACCATTGACTACCATAGTATTTTTTTCCTACTATGGTAGTCGATAGTTGCTCTATCTGCTTAGTTACAAACATTCTTCTAAATATCTTCTTTTGTGTTCAGCAGAACAAAGAAACTCATACAGGTTTGGAACAACTTGAGGGTGAGTGAATGATGACAGAATTTTCAATTTTCGGTGAACTATCCCTTTAAATTCTTGAGCAATTTGAACTACAGTAGCTAACACATCAACTTTGAGGACAAAAAAAAATCAGTGATAGATAATGAGTGTTATTCACCTCACCTGTCATAATGTTATGCCTGATCGTTGTATAACCATTTTAATCACAAACCACTGGTCAGGAAATTAGCACTGTAGATAAAGTAACTTAGAAAGGAATAGCCTTCCCCAACTTTCAGACAGCTTTTTCCAGGAAGAAGAGTCAAGTGGCTTCAAACTGTTCATGAGTAGTTGAAAAATGTCCCCAGTTTTTTATTTTATTTAATGTGAGACCAAATATACACGATAGGGTTCAAATCTGGCCAAAACATAAGCTTGATGGATTTGTTCTCAAGCCACTTCTTGGTTGCCTTGCAGTTTGGGCAAGAGCATTGTCTTGTTGAAAAATAACATCTGACCATTCCAACTTTTCATTTGTGGGAAGCAAGCTATTCTGCAATATTCTCCTGTACTCCAAAGCATTAAAGGACTTTTCTCAGTAAGCAGCTCACCAATACCAGCAGCTGAACAGGCTCCACACAAAGACACTCGTCCTCCATGCAGCTTCACTGTGTAGAGATACATTTATTATTATATTTCTCAGCACCACTCTGTAGCATCACCTTGCAATTGGTGTTTCACTGTGATTCTTCACTCCACACACAACTTCCCATAAAGTTTCAAAAACGTTATTCTGTCTTTAATGTTTTTTCTGAGACAGCGATGGCTTTTGAAGTAGTGCATCTGCTTAAATGTAGCTAATTTCCTGACCAATAATTTGTGCTGAAGACAATTTAAAGCATAGTGTTTTTTTGCCCCGGAGTGTATAGTAATTCTTTTTTACATTTTAAAATAAAAAATAAACAAGACAAGTCTTTTTCTCTCTCTCGTTCGCTCTCTCCATCCTTCCTTCCTTCTACTACTCCCTATCCTTTCTTTGGTGGATGACTCAGGTCTGTGGAGTTTGTTTTTCCCCTTTTCTTTTTTTCCCTAACCCTCCCTTTTCTCTCTCCCTCGTCTTTTAGCGCGTGAATCCTATAAGCAGATAATGACATCCCAATAGAAGGCATTTGTTGCTCGGTCTGGGCGTGGCCCTCTGCTATTTTCAGGCGTTGTCATGTGATTGGCTCAATGAGGGTATAATTATGTCCAGTGCCTGAGAGAATGCAACACCCCCCCCCCCCCTCTCTCTCTCTCTCTCTCTCTCTCTCTCTCTCTCTCTCTCTCTCTCTCTCTCTCTCTCTCTCTCTCTCTTGTTTTTTAGTCTGGTGATGTTGTATCTTGTGGTTGTTAGGCTACAAATGGCAACTCTCCTGGTTTATAATGAATAATGTAAGGACCTTGTAACTTGTTTGTTTACTTTGATCGAAAAGGGTGATCTGCAGTTCGCAACTCATGAGGGGAAATCTAAACATGCACGAGCAGGCTATTCCTCATGCTGGGGACTGTTTTTGTAAGCAAATGTAGACATGTAAACATGTAGCATGGCTGCGTGTGTGGATTCGATTGGCACTTTTTTGGAAGTGATGGCAGCCTTGTGCCAAGCATTTGTGGTAAAATGGAAGCGAGTCCCTTCTTCTATTCTTCTGTCTGTCTGTCTGTCTGTCATTCCATCTGTCTGTCCGTCCATCCATCCATCCATCGTTCTATCTGTTGTTCTATCTGTTTTTCCATCTGTTGTTCTATCTGTTTATCTATCTATTAGAGGTGTAAAGGTACACAGAGAAGTCACTGTGTTTTGGGGTTACGGTTTAATATGAGTTCGGTACATTTACATGACCCCCCCTTTCCTGATTGCTTAAATTAAAAAAAGTTAAGAATTGTTGATTTGTTATGCGGTGGCAATGGCGGATCACAGAAAGATTAGCGAGAAGGAGAAAAGGTGTCGTTTTAGGGCTGTGCGATTAAATCAAGCATTCTGCGTTAGTTGAGGCAGGCCACGTAGTCAAGCTCCACGTTCAGCTAATTGGAAGAATTCCAACTCCGCACATACCAGCTGATCCGATTCCTATGCACTCAATTGGCAACTGTTAACTCAACTCAAATTACTTAAGCGTAGCTTCAGTTCAGTCTGCCTGCTTGGCTGCTTCCACTACACGCTGCTTTGCAACCCACCTCCTCCCCAGCTCCTCCTTAAACTGTGCTTTACTTGATCGATGTCATTCTGTTGTCATTGATGCATACTCTGTTCTAAATGGGGGATTTCACTGCCCTCCCAGTTAAAAAAAAAAAAATGGGACGTTGTCCCCAGAAGCTGCTGCTAATTCCTGTCTTGGCTTTTATGGAGCTCATGATAAGGTCGGGGAATTTAGAACAGAGCCATATCACCAAATGTAAATTTAGCAAAATATGCCAATACAAAAGTTGACTAAAAGTTTGTCTATGGTGTTTTTGACTTAAGTGGACCTGACTGAATTGTATTAAAAATTTTCGATTTTGTCGGTTATGTCTTAAAGGGGTCATAGAATGGTACATGCACTTTTACAAGTTGATTATACGGAAATGTGTGTTGGCAGTGCCTGTACACAACCATCCTATAATGATAAAAATACATCCAGTGTTTTTTTTTTAATCTCCTTATATATTTTCCCCTGTCTCAAATCGAGCCGTCTGACCGTGTGACGTTACACGGTGTACGCCCCTCCTAAGATTGTTGATTGACAGCAGCGTTTCAACACAGACCCGCCCTGAGCGAGCTGTCATCAGTCCGCCATTGTTGATACTCTGGAACAGAATGGCGTCTAAGCGATTGTGGTGTTGTGTTGTTGTTGTGTGTAATAACGAACACAGCAGTCATTTTGATGTTCCTAAATCCGAACTGCTGAAGACCCAGTGGCTGCTGAGTTTTGTTTTAGATCAACGTCAATGTTTGCGCGAATCATTTCTCAGCAGACTGCTTTATAAACGAGCGTCAGTATAAAGCAGGTTTTGCTAATAAGCTGCTCTTGAAAAAAGGATCGTGTTCCTGCTGTACCTCAGGAAGATGTGAGTGTAACGTTTTATTAACCTTTATATTAATCTTTGCAAATCGCTTCACGATGAATGAGGCTAAAGTTTACAGGGTAAGTTACATTACGGCATGCTTTCTGTGTATGATGTTCTCAATATAATTCATAATCCCACGTTTATAATGAACAACGCGTTATGTTTGTTATTACAAACTGTGTACTCGGGTGATAAAGTTAACGTGGTAACACTACACTAAGCTTACTTTTGTACATGGTTTATAACGGTGTCTGTTACTGATTAAGAAGTAATGTAAAAAAAAAATCTTATAACATAACATCAATCTGTCAATGAACTAACACATCAGTAAACACATAGCAACTACACTACTCTGCCAGTACAAAGATAGATCAAAGTGACATGACGTTAACCAACCATTCAGAAACGTCCTGTTCGAACTTCGATGGGTTCGTCATCTGTTCCTAGTCCGACTCCGGTTCAAAATGATAAGGTTGCTCAGATGTTTCCTCAGAGACTCCCGTTGCCATTATTTCTCGAAAATATACCCTCAAATGTTGTCAAGGCAACACTCCACGTGTGTTGTGGTGTTGTGTCGGGTCGAACCGAACGCCCCACAGAGCAGAGGGGGCGGGGTGAGCAAAGCTCATTATCATTTAAAGTCACATGCACTGAAATGACTTGCTGAAAACTGAGCTGGTTTTGACCAGGTAAAATGAGTGTTTTCTTACAATACTAATGAGAATTTTTAATTAAAGTATATTACAAACTTTTCATTTAGACACTAAAGAATCATATTAACTTGTACAAAAATGTCATTCTATGACCCCTTTAAAGGATTAGTTCACTTTTAAATAAACTTTTGCTGAAAATGTTCTCACCCCCATGTCATCCAAAATGTCCATGTCTTTCTTTCTTTAGTCGAAAAGAAATGAAGGTTTTTGATGAAAACATTCCAGGATTTTTCTCCATATAATGGACTTCAATGGGCACCAAATGGTTCAAATGACAGTTTCAGTGTAGCTTCAAAGGTCTTTAAACGATACCAGACAATGAATAAGGGTCTTATCTAGCGAAACGATCGGTCATTTAAAAAAAAAAAAAAAAAGAAATTGTACTTTTTATAAGCACAAATGCTCGCCTGTGAAGCGCGTTCGTGACGTCATAAGCATCGGGTAGAAGAAGATCTAACAAGACGTGGTGCTACACATGTGGCAAATGCCAACCATTGCCAACAGAGGAAGAATCTCAATGCTGCCACGACTGGACCATTTCAATCCAGCCATTAGAATCGGTCATTGAGTCAGCTGGTGAGACCCTGTTTCCATCTTGCTGCATTACCGAACAAAATGGATTTCCACCATTTTTAGAGGTGTTTTTTAGTTTGCCCAAAATTAACTGGAGAGGCCGTCCATAATTGTGTATTACGTGACGTCATGAACGCGCATCACAGAACAGAGCAAGGCGAGCATTTGTGCTTCTAAAACGTAAACTTTTTTAAAAAAAAATATTTTTAAATGACTGATCGTTTCGCTAGATAAGACCCTTATTCATCGTCTGGTATCGTTTAAAGCCCTTTGAAGCTGCAATGAAATTGTCATTTGGACCTTGAAACATTTGGTGCCCATTGAAGTCCATATGGAGAAAAATCCTGGAATGTTTTTATCCAAAACCTTAATTTCTTTTCGACTGAAGAAAGAAAGACATGGACAACTTGGATGACATGGGGGTGAGTAAATTATCAACAAAAGTTTATTTAAAAGTGAACTAATCCTTTAAGTGAATGTAAACACTGAGAAAGAGCTCTTGTGTAACAGTATATTGGGTCCGTGCAGCTCTTAAAGTGACAGCAGCCTATTAAATCTACTGCAGTCATTAATGTTAATCAAACTAGAAAAGACAAAGATAAAATCACTCACTGCTCTTGAATTTATAAACTGTAGTTTTAATAAGTCTATATTTAATGTATACAGCAGTGTTATTTTACATTTGATTACTTTATTCCATTTCTGTTATGTAAGTTGTTACTTATCTGAATACCACTATTAGTACATCTTCCTGAAAAACATAAAGCACTGTTTATTTAATTAATATTTTTGTTCTGCTGTATTTTTTGTAGGTTTTGTTTGTAATTAGTTCTTATTTTATTGCTGACTGTTTACTTGTCTTGTGTTTTGAGGACTTTTTACTTACATTAATTAAACTAGTAGGCCTATTAGTTTTTGCTGAAGTATCGATCAAACAAAAATTAGAAATTAGACATTTGTGACCTTTAGAATTACTCCTATCATGAAATAAGACTTTGATCATATCACCCACCAATAATCACACTAAATAATTGTGATTTCAATATTGACCAAAATAATCGTGATTATGATTTTTGCCATAATCGAGCATCCCTAGGTGTAGCCCAGCTACATCTGAGCCTACTTCCACAAGGCATGAGTGAAACGATGAGTGAAACGGCACCTGAGGCTTCCCATTTCCAGGACCCACGTTTCATCACTGGACTGTAGTGCGACTTCCACAAAACAAGTCGTCAAAATGCTGAATGATTTTGTCTCATTATAACAGTGGAAACAACTTAAAATACTCTGTCATTTATGGTCATACAGATGTAATTTGTACATGTGCACTCACAATAAAAACATAACATTGTGCTTTTGTAATATAATGAAACAAAAACAGGATGCTGTT
This sequence comes from Romanogobio albipinnatus, assembly GCA_023566225.1. NCBI lineage: Eukaryota > Metazoa > Chordata > Actinopteri > Cypriniformes > Gobionidae > Romanogobio > Romanogobio albipinnatus. The sequence goes on from CM042244.1 coordinate 49,375,017, forward strand.
TTCTGCCGTCCCGGTTTCCTTTTCTTGAAGTTTCTGGAGCATGTCACAAAAATTAAGCAAAATCTCTATCTATCTATCTATCTATCTATCTATCTATCTATCTATCTATCTATCTATCTATCTATCTATCTATCTATCTATCTATCTATCTATCTATCTATCTATCTATCTATCTATCTATCTATCTATCTATCTATCTATCTATCTATCTATCTATCTATCTATCTATCTATCTATCTATCTATATATCTATCTATCTATCTATCTATCTATCTATCTATCTATCTATCTATCTATCTATCTATCTATCTATGTCTGTCTGTCTTTCGTTCTATCCATCGGTCAAGTCAAGTCAACTTTATTTATATAGCGCTTTTAACACTGTAGATTGTTTCAAAGCAGCTTTACAGTGTTAAACAGCAAAATAATGCAGCCTAATTTTATTCAGCTGTATAGCCATTTGATGTCATCAGTTCATTTCAATTTCCATACGGTGACAGTGTGGGCTTTAGATCAATAATTAGATCAGTAATTTAGTTTATATGGTTAAATTAGTTTATTAATTAGATTTATTTCGATGTTTAGTTGAAAAATATAGTGTCCCCAACTGAGCACGCCAAGCCAGAGGCAACAGTGGCAAGGAAACCAAAACCCCATTAGGTGACCTAATGGAGAAAAATAAACCTTGGGAGAAACCAGGCTCAGTCGGGGTGCCAGTTCTCCTCTGGCCAATTAACAAACAGCGTATTATTATTATTATTATTATTATTATTATTATTATTATTATTATTATTATTCTGGCTGCTTTACAGGTCAGAGGTCATAATAGATCGGAATATTCAAAGGACCGGAGGCAACACGCTGGAGACGGGTTACACGCTGGAGACGGGTTCATCGGTGCGTCTGTCCTGTCTCTATCTATCTATCTATCTATCTATCTATCTATCTATCTATCTATCTATCTATCTATCTATCTATCTATCTATCTATCTATCTATCTATCTATCTATCTATCTATCAATCTATCAATCATTCTATCTGTCTGTCGTTCTATCTATCATTTTATACGTTCTGTCTATTGTTCTATTATTCTATCATTTTGCCTATTGTTCTATCGTTCTATCATTCTATCTATCAGCCTATCGTTCTATCTATAGTTCTGTCTTTACAAACCTTTGGGTGGATTAACACTTATTTTCCTAGAGTGCATCACTTGTGTTGAATTTCTTTGCATTACAATCCAGTAAATTCCTCTTCCTGCCATTCCAATACAACTTCCTTTGGGGTGTGGCCAATTGCATTCCCACTTCAATTCTGAATTTTGTACAGTTCTGACTCTGGTCCATTTTCTGGATCATCTGACTGATGTTTACATCAACAATGTACTTTTATGCAACTTTCCAAAGTGGAAAATCTAAAATCGAATATTGTGTGTGTGTGTGTGTGTGTGTGTGTGTGTGTGTGTTATAAGTGTATTCATTATTATTATTTATTTATTTAAAGACCTCTGAAGAACAGAAAGTCTAGTGTAAGCACAACTGCACAACTAGATTGTTCTGACCACTCACAGCAGCCAATCAGTGTATCTATCATTCAGTGTGTTTGTCCTTAATCTCATTGGCCAAGCGAAAATGACATCATGAGCTGAGACCATCATGATTTTAAGAATGGAGAGAGCTCAGCATTAACAGACGTGTAACATACGACTGCACCATTCATTAACTTGCTAGGAGTGATCGTCTGGGAGCAAGAGAGCATGAACAATACGATTATGTCAGAATGAAAAAATGTGTATCCTTGAGACAGCTTAGTCTTGTCTGGTATCTTCCTCTCATTCTGCGTCTCACTCAGTTTCTCTCTCCCTCAGAGTCTAATCCTTTTTTCTATTTACACAGGATTAAATTCATAATCAAATGCATCCTAACAGCTGAGATGAGTCAGACAGCCATCTGGAGCTTTGAGGTTTTGTGTGCTATGATAATTAGCGCATTTCTCAAAACTATTTGGAAAGAAACATCCTTTAAACGCAATTGTTTTATTTATTGCCACTGCTGGGATGTTATTCATTCAGTGTTGTTTATCAACATTGTATAGAATATCACAATATGTTAATTAATTAAGTTGTTTTGTAAATGCTGTGCTTTCATATTGAAATTAGAAGCTCAGGACATTTGACATTGAGGGGGGTCCCTCAACAAGAGGCAAGCGTAAGGATTTGAGCGAGTTTGACAAGGGCCAAATTGTGACGGCCAGACGACTGGGTCAGAGCATCTCTAAAACTGCAGCTCTTGTGGGGTGTTCTTGGTCTGCAGTGGTCAGTATCTCTCAAAAGTGGTTTAATGAAGGAACAGTGGTGAACCGGCAACAGGGTCATGGGCAGCCAAGGCTCATTGATGCACGTGGGGAGCGAAGGCTGGCCCTTGTGGTCCGATCAAACAGACAAGCTACTGTAGTTAATGCTGGTTCTGATGGAAAGGTGTCAGAATACACAGTGCATCACGGTTTGTTGCGTATGGGGCTGCATAGCCACAGACCAGTCAGGGTGCCCATGCTGACCCCTGTCCACCGCCGAAAGCACCAACAGTGGGCATGTGAGCATCAGACCTGGACCACGGAGCAATGGAAGAAGGTGGCCTGGTCTGATAAATCACGTTTTCTTTTACATCACGTGGATGGCCGGGTGCGCATGCGTCCGGGGGTGCGCATGCGTCCGGGTGCGCATGCGTCTTGGGAACACATGGCACCAGGATGCACTATGGGAAGAAGGCAAGCTGGTAGAGGCAGTGTGATGCTTTGGGCAATGTTCTGCTGGGAAACCTTAGGTCCTGCCATCCATGTGGATGTTACTTTGACACGTACCACCTACCATTATGGAAATGGTATTCCCTGGTGGCTGTGGCCTCTTTCCGCAGGATAATGCGCCCTGCCACAAAACAAAACTTGTTTGAGGAGCACAACAACGAGTTTGAGATGTTGACTTGGCCTCCAAATTCCCCAGATCTCAATCCAATCCAATCTGTGGGATGTGCTGAACAAACAAGTCCGATCCATGGAGGCCCCACCTCACAATTTACAGGACTTAAAGGATCTGCTGCTAACATATTGGTGCCAGATCCCACAGCACACCTTCAGTGGTCTAGTGGAGTCCATGCCTCGACGGGTCAGGGCTGTTTTGGCAGCAAAAGAGGGACCAACACAATATTAGGAAGGTGGTCATGATGTTATGACTGATCGGTGTATATATATATTTAAAAAAAAATTATTGGACTGGCATACATGGTTGTTTCTTTTTTACAACTTTTCATTAGTCATTTACCATCACGCCCAAGTTTTGTGACTGTCACGTTTTGTCTTCACATGACATGAGACAAGTTACAACTCTTTATGAATGTTATTACAGATAAATGACTGTAATTATCTCTATACATAAGTACCTATTTTGGCATTGCCATAGAAAGTTATAATTTCTGGTTCTGACTTTTCATAGAAGAATCTCTGAGTTGTCATCTCATAATTATAACAATTCCAAATGTAATATAATATCCCAATGTGGGCAACCCTGATTTGCTACTTAGTTACTATCGCTAGTCTAGGGGTGGTCAAGAAAGCATTTTATTTTGGCAAATTTTGCATCGCCCCTATCATCAATATATTGGGTAATTCTCCTAAAAGTGAAAGATGGTTCATTTTAAATGCACATATTAGACTAAATGTGTACACTATACTGTTCAAAGTTTTGTGATCGCTAACATTTTATGTTCACCAAGGTTGCATTTATTTGCTAATAGTCACATTTTAAAATGTATTATCACAATTTAAAATAACTGATTTTAATATATTTTAAATGTAATTTATTTATTCCTGTGATGCAAACAGTCCATGCATATCCATGATCCACACACTAGCATATCCATGATCTCAAAACTCACAGACATGGACTAAATGAACCATAAAACTCCAATTATGAAGTCATCTGGTCTTTAACTGCATTGTAATTGCATTTGAGTGATGTCTAACCGACATGAGGACAAGAAAATGGCCTTGTTACTTGATAGTCGTCGCTCTAGGTATCATCAGCGAGACGCCAATAACTGCTGATGTCTCTGCTTCGAATCAATGCCTCTGTTCATGCATTAAACGGATGAAATAATAAGAAATACATTATGCAGTTACCTCAAGTTGTTTTAGATCAAGACTCTGATTGGCTGATCAGCATCTGCTGACCTCACATTCGCAGTAGATGATTTGTACAGCGTGTTCATACTGCGTTCTGACTCTCTCCTTTCCTTACCCTGCCTGCCGTGTCTGCTCTCCTCTATCTCTCCTCTCCTCTCCTCTCCTCTCTCCATCAGTTGAGGCAGAGCGGAGCAGGAATGCACCAGCTGTGAGCCGTACTGCAGTGCCAGGGGACTGTAAATAGGGACGGACTGAATGTGCTTCCTGTCGGCAGACAGCAGAGAGGACATACGCGACTGGATTTGAGCGCCTCAGAGTCAGGTAAGACCGCAGACTGTGTCTGTGTGCCATTACTCAGAGGGCTAGACGAGGACTTCCTGTCCACCGGTGGCTTGGGAAAGCTATTGGAATTGGTATTTCACAAGCTAAGGATACTTGGCGTCCTGATATTCAGCGACGTGCCAGGTTAGAAGTGAGCGTGGAGAGGTTTGAAATGAGGCATTGTATGTTGAGCACGCTTTCTTACTCTCTGTGGTTCATTTCTCCATGTGTGCCTTTCGTTTCCATGCCCTCGTTTTTCATTCCTCCTCTCCTGTCTTTCTCTGCATCCCTTTAAAGGTTCTTATAAGCACCTTTGGCTCAGGAAAGAAAACTCTTTTATTCACACAAATCATTCTTGCTTTACATACTTTATATGGTTGGCTGTATGGTTATTTTGAGATTAATACGTTTTTGATGTTACGTCATTGGTTCAGAACAGTGTATTGGTTTGGTTTTTAAGTACCATCCATCTGTTTTACCTGCAGACGAAGGGTTCTTTAGAAAGCCATCTTTGTACTGGTGCCTTCAAGAACTTGATTGCTTCTCTTTGGAAGTTCATTGGAATCTATTCCATAACAAGTACTTACAAAGCTTCTCTTATGGGACTATAGGTACTTTAAAGGGATAGTTTGCCCAAGAATTACTCATCCTCAAGCCATCCTAGGTGTATATGACATTCTTCTTTCAGACAAATACAGTCAAAGTTATATTAGACCATGTCCTGGCTAATCCAAGCTTTGTAATGGGAGTGAACGGGAGCCCAATATTTGAAGCCCCAAAAAGTGCATCCATCCATTATAAAAGTAATCCACACGGCTCCGGGGGGTTAATAAAGGCCTTCTGAAGAGAAGCAATGTGTTTGTGAAAGAACGCCTTTGTGTAACGCCTCTCGCAGTTCAAAATGCTTACGCTACATCCTAAATCATACGGTGTGTCATTTGCGCTTTTTTTGTAAGTTGAAGGCGGTCCGGTGGAAGCTAGATATTTTACTTTATAACGTGTTAAATATGGATAATTTTATTTCACAAACACATCGCTTAACTTCAGAAGGCCTTTATTAACCCCCTGAAGCTGTGTGGATTACTTTTACAATGGATGGATGCACTTTTTTGGGCTTAAAATGGTGGGCTCCCATTCACTGCCATTATAAAGCTTGGCCAGGACATTTTTTATTATAACTCCAATTGTATTCATCTGAAAGAAGAATGTCATATACACCTACGATGGCTTTAGGGTGAGTAAATCATGCGGTAATTTTGTGAACTGTCCCTTTAAGTTTCTCTTACAGTAGGTTGTCCAATGTCAATGGTTGTCAACCACCCATTAGCCTTCAAATCTCGACGCACCCTAGCGGCAGCAAATCTAATTTGCGGCCAGATTAGTCTAGCAACTCTCCGTTGGCTTGTGATCTGGAAAAACCAAACTCTGGTCAGGCCAATCACATTGTGTATAGAGTCGGTGGGCGGGCTTACCATAATGACGGCAGAGTTGCTGCGGTTCCGCATGCTACTTGTAAACAAAGAAGCTAGCGAACAATGGCCTTTCGAATCGGCTTTGGCCGTGACTCTGGAATACTTGGAGGTAAGCTTTTCTTTGAGAAAAGAACAAAGAACGGCACTGAAGTCACAAATACCTTCAGATATCGTTGTGGACAATGGGGGGGCCTTGAAGTTAAAAAGGTTGAGATTCACAGTCATTGGAATTTACAAAGGTTCTTTTTTTATAACACTTCTTCTGTGGCATTGTGAGAATCTTTAAAAAGGTCCTCAAAATAGCATAATTGGAAATGACAAACTTTCTCCTTTGACATAATAGCTTAAAAAAAATATTGGATGGTGTCACAGTTACCATACTGTGACACCATAAAAAGTCACCATACATTTCAAATATACACTATTTACTTTTTAATAAAATAATTTAAAGGGATAGAAAAATTCTATCATTTACTCAACCTCATGTCGTTCGTTCTTTCTTCGTTGGAATAAAATAGAAGATACCGTGAAGAAAGACTGTTTTTTTGTTCAAGTTAAAGGGGTCCAAAGTTGTTTGGAACCCAACGTTCTTCAAAACATCTTCTTTTGTGTTTTGCAGAAGAAAGAAACCCATACAGGTTTGGAATGACATGAGGGTGAGTAAATGATGACAGAATGTTCTTAACTATCCCTTCACTGGCATGCAATAACACTGAAGATGTGTGAGATGGTGGTCCAGTGGGTTAAACCATGGAACTGATATGCAGAAGGTTGCTGGTTCGATCCCAGCGGTCACCACCAGTGTGTCCTTGAGCAAGGCACTTTACTCCATGTTGCTCCAGGGGGATTGTCCTTGTAATAAGTGCACTGTAAGTCGCTTTGGATAAAAGCGTCTGCCAAATGCATAAATGTAAATGTAAATGAAGATGGTTTATTTTATTATTATTTAAACTAAATACATGTTATTCATATTTTGAGTTTGCTAATATTTTTATATTTTCTTTGAATCTTTGATTAATTTTGAGTAATTTTGATATGCGCTTTTGTCATTTTATTCTTTTTCTTTTTTCTGGGAACACCTACTAGCAACCTCATACGCTGCTGTAGTTGCCAAGGCAAAATTTCAAAATGTTTATTTAGTTTAAGTTTTTCATGTAATGTTTTATTGGTAACACTTTAGTATGGGGAACACAATATTCACTTTTGCCTTAATAAACTCCTAATTTACTGCTTATTAATAGTTAGTAAGGCAGTTTTTTTGTAGCGTTCAAGTTTAGGTATTTAGGTATTAGGTGTAAGGGATGTAAAATATGGTTATGCAGAAGAAGGCATTAATATGTGCTTTATAAGTACCAGCCAATATCCTAGTAATATGCATGCTAATAAACAACTAGTTAATAGTGAGAATTGGACCCTAAAATTAAGTGTTACCATTTTTATTTAAGATTTATTTTAATTAACAAAAATGTATCGTAACATTTTAGTTTCGTGTCCAATTCTCACTATTAACTAGTTGCTCATTAGCATGAATATTACTAGGATATTGGCTGTTTATTATTCTTATAAAGCACATATTAATGCCTTATTCTGCATGACCATATTCTACATCCCTTAATCCTACTCAATACATAAAATTAACAACTACCTTACTAACTATTAATAAGCAGTAATTAGGAGTTTATTGAGGCAAAAGTCCTAGTTAATAGTGAGAATTGGACCCTAATCTGAAGCATGACCAAATATTTTAATAGTTTTAGTTAATAATAACGATTCACTGAAGAAATAAAATTCATGACTATGACAGAAATCCATTGATTATCATAACCGTTACCATTGGATTACCATGTCCCAATTCAAAATGAAGTGGAGTAGCCCTCCTCAATCTATGGCAAACTCGCATTTAGGTCTGGCATGAAACGCCCCTTAACCCATCAAATTTATGTAGTCAAAACCAATTCCTGCCCTACAATATTTTTTTCCTTATTCACTTAGAATATGTCAGATTATGGAAGAACACTGGGTTGGGAATGCTGTTTCATGCTGACCTGGAAACGTGTGTTTTTTTTCTATGACACCATACGAACTCATAAAGATTGTTCAATGGCCTTAGGATGCAGGTTTTTTTTGTATGAATATACCAGCCTTGAATCTGTTTCTCTCTCTCTTTCTCACTGTCATTAGTGTAAATAACACCCGAGGGGTTGCATTAGTGAGACGTGTGAGTGTTTTTGGAGCAGGTGAGTGAGTTTAGAAGAGGAACTCTACCATCGGCTCAGTCATGTGGAACGTCTGAGATAACACACCTGGCATGAGTGAACTGCAGACCTCAAGTAACCTCACACACACACAATGCATGCATGCACACTAATTCACATGCAAACACAAGTACATGCTCACACATACACATTGTTTTACATACTAAAGCAATGTAAGCATTTTTTCTTGTGCATTTTAAAAGAAAATCAAACCGAGTGACGTTTATTTTAAAGTTCGTTACAGTAGGTTTCAAATCATTTGTTCCACTTCATTTAATGTTTTGTAATCAGATCCAATGAAACTTTTAAGTGTGACTCACGGTCAAATAGTTTTTCGTGGCTTCTGTATAAAGCGAACACAAGCCTCTTCCTGTGCAAGGCACACTACTTTTGCTATCTTTAGCAGTGTATGAGAGTTGTTTCCTCTTTTTTTGAAGCTTTGACTTTTAGGGTAAGTATATCAGTATGAGATTCCGATCAGAACCAGGATTATAGTTGTGTTTTCTCTTCGCTCAGGGAAAGTGTTTACGAGTGTGAAGCGATTGTGGATTTAATGGCAAACTTCTCAATTCTCTGAGGAGGGCAGTGGTGTTTTCTGGGTGAAAATGACACAGCTCTCTCTCTCTCTCTCTCTCTCTCTCTCTCTCTCTGCGGCTGGTACACCCAGATGCAAATAAGATAAAAGCAGGTTTCCATGGCGATAGAGAGAACGATCAGTGAACACACACACACACAGTTGCTTCAGTCTGTGCTTTATCATGTGATCACACATTGAAGCCATAAACACACACACACACACACACTTAAACATCTTAATGCTGTGTTTTGCATGCATGCTACTCTGCTTGGTCGTGCTCTGTGACACACCGGGGCATACGTTAGTATCTGGCCCAGAATGCATTGCGGTAAGCCACATTGGCTGGTGACCCATGTGTGAGTTCCTGTCTCGCTCTCAGTGGAGATACAGCTCTCGCACCACACACGGGTAAGAACTAACCAAATGCAAATAAGATCAAATTTACACTTTTACTGAATAGGTTTTGTTTGCATCTATTGCTCTAAAATTCTTTATGACTGAGAGGAAATATCTGGAAAAATGTGCTTGTTTCATAATTCATTTATATGTAAATTATATTAATGTTTTAGAAATGCTAACAATTACATGCTGCGATGTAGATATTTGACCTATTTTTTGATTTTGAGTCTGATTTACACTTTTTTGCAGTGTACCATGTGCACAAAATATTATTTAGCTTACTTTGTTGAAATTTTAAATGTTGTTTCAGCAATTTGTTGATATGTGTACAATATGTATATACTGTCACACTGTAAAATATTTTTTTAATTTATAAAAAAAAAACAGGTTGCCGTGTTTGTCAGATTTTGACCGTAAAGTAATATATATATTTTAGGGATTTTGGTCACTTAATATGTTACAGGTAAAACATAACCATAAAAATATTATGATAAGTACTAAACATTTAGTAATTAGTGCATTACACTATGATGCAATTTGTATAATTATTCTTATTTTTAAATATGTTAATACAGTATTTTTCACTGTGCATGGTGAGGTTACTTATTATACACTTTAAAATGTACTTTTGCTGTTAAAATTACTATCACGTTTACAGTGTGTATTCTAACATGCTTGACCACTTCCTCTTGTGTCTCTTTGTCTTGTGAAAGTGCGGGCTCTGGTATGCAAACTATTTACATGGCCTTTTACATTGCGTGTCTTTGGCAATTTGTATATTTCCATTTAATGAAGTTGTTGGACTTTGTTGAAGAGTCATAATAGCTACCAATCTACTCTGATAAGTTTATCCACAACTTATTTGATTATATTTAAAGTTAGTTTGAAGAATAAGGGATGTGCATCTGCTGCCAAACGCCATTGGCTGTGTAAAACACGAATTTGCCTCTGAATGTATGAGCGACTGTTTCCTTTTGAACATCTTGCTTTATAAGTGCATTCAGCTGGGTTTTTTTCTTAAGGACACTCTTCAGAGGTGTTTATGTAAGGTGTGACGTGAGATGGAGCTTTTTGTTTAGTGCAATACATCTGTAGCTGCTGATAATAATTGGCGGGAGGAGATGAACAGCCATTCTGTTTAGTCATTGCCGTTGTCATTTTTTCCTGTTCCTCTCAGTCTCAACACATCTCTGAAAGTAAATTAAATGCTTCTTTCTCAACACACTTTGGGACAAACAGCGTTAGGCTTTGTTAGGTTTTGTAAGACTGTTCCAAAAGAGGACGTTTGCAAACTGAGAACTACTCACTCACAGTTACTCATAAACTTCCTGTTTTCTCGCTGCTTTAACTGTTTGAGCGAGTGAAACTAGTTTAATTTCCTAATTTAGCAACTGTGAAGTTTCTTTGTAAGAACAGAGTCTCTGGACTAACTTTTAATTTCAAATAGTTGTAGTCACGAGTTATAATATAGTTAATAATTAATTGTAACTTAATGATGGCATGACACTTTATATATTTATTTTCTTTATGACATTTACATATATTTATATCTATTTTTATATAAACTTATTATATAGTTTTTTATAAAGTTTTTATGTTGTAGCACTGCATGAGTTTAAAGAATGATATATTTAATAAATGAAATGTAACTTGAAGGCATGCCATTTAAATTGTTGAAGAACCTTATTGTCTTAGCTAGGGCTAGGCGATATGGCCGAAAGTATTATCACAATATTTTTTTTATATCATACGATATCAATATTTATTACAAAATGAATTTACCATTAAAGGAGAAGGAAATGCTTTCCACATATTTGTTAGACATTGAGAATAAATGCAAACATGTAAACTTGTTTGTTCACAAATAAACTCCACAAAGTAGCTACCTTTTAATTCGTGAAATCCTTTTTATGTTTCCGTAAATTCTGTGTTTTATGATTTAATACAAATTTATATAAACTTTAATAATTTTAAGGCGCAGTATGTAAGATTTTTGGAGGAAAATATCTAAAAACCACTACAACAATGTTATATAATTGCATTATCCCAATGTTTCCAAGAATGTTTAAATCCAGAGAAATAAGCAGTTTTAACCAGGACATGGACCGTGTCCGTGCGTCTATCAATGACATCATATCGGTGTTACCCTCGATTTTGGGTTTTATTTAGAAGAAACCATGGGAACACCAGAGACGCTTGAATATATTATGTGTTTTATTAGACAGGTGAGCAACTGTTTGGATACATTCATCGACAGAAATCGAATCATTGTTATATAGCTCCACATAGTTAGTTGTATTGTTCCAATCTCGTTTTCTTGATTTACCGTGAGTACCATGTTTTACCATGCCTAATATCGATCTAGCTTACTGCAGTGTGCAACAAGTGTCTCATAGTAGCCGCTGAGTGAACGCACTGAGTAGCATTATAACTTTCAACATACTCAAATATATATCAACATATAAATATATATATCAGTATCTAATATGATAAAACCACATTTAAATGAGCAGAAGAAGCGGAAGCGGTTGTCTGCAGCATAATAAAATCTCTGAGAAATCAAGGCGTCACAAAGCTACACCTTTGTTTTGAATAAGCTACCTCTAGTGGCGAAAAATTACATATTGTGGCTTAATCAAGATTTTATAATGTAATCAAATCAACTGTATAAATTTAAAACATGCATGAAAAATCTTGGTTGTATGATGTTCCTTAGAAATATTATTATTATTAGTTTGAGAAGTACAGTTTAGTATACAGTAGTGACATATTCCTGCTGTTTGATAGGCTGTTAGAATAATCCATATCGAGTAAAAACAGTCTTCTAGAGCTTATCATTGTTATTGATGTAAATTGTATCATGATCTCATTATGATATCACTCAGCACTAGCCTCACCACAGATGGATTAAACGGCACTTTTACTATGTTTTTGCTACATGAATGAATGGCTTTATGTGTAGAGATTTTCTATTACTTTTCTGAAAGAAATCAGCTTGCGTATAGTTTAAAAATGTATAAATATAGTCTTCCCAGAATGCCTGTGTGATTCAGACAGCCATTAAAAAGCATCAGTGTTGCTACCAATGATTAGATCGGCCCCCTGAGATCAGTAAACCTGGAAAACACCTTAAGTTTCGCTGTCTTAGCATTTTCAGTTTGCCACAGCTTTATAATGAACCGGCTGCTTGAATAACAGTGTTTGCAAACCGATTATTGTATCATCAAAGTTACTTCTGCTTGAAAAGTGGTTCTAGCATTGTGATGTAGGGCACTGCTTTTAGTTTGGGTGCTGTAGTAACTCAAGGCTTGAATGCCTTCGATAAATCAGTAAAGTAGGCCAGCACAATGCTGCTTTTATCAAGGTCATGTGAAACACCTCTGGTGACTTTCAGCAATGCAGCTAGACGGCGATGCCCAAATCTGAACCCTGAGTCGCATTTACGTTATTCAGCTGTCTGTAAGCTTCATCTTTACGTCTGGCGAAATGTGCTGAGAAACGGCATACTATTCCGAAAAGCTGGGATTTTACTGAATAATTTAAAAGATCATTTAGCTTCGAGTAGCTCTGCGCAGATAATGTAATAAAATATAAAAGACCGTGCAAGAGAAAGGGTGTGGTTTGCAGGGTTTAAATGAGGTTGTTCATTGGCGAGATGAGCTGAACAGAGGTGTCCAGACTTACTGAGTAACGAGAATATTCTCTAACCCAGCAAGAGTTCACATCCACCAGCCAGCACAATTTACAGTATCCTGACACATACCAGTGCTGAGACGAGAGAAAGACAGAGAGAGAGAGAAACAGGCATCGCTATAAAACACTGAGGTTTTTTTGTGCACAGTAAATTTCTGCCTTGTTCAGTGTGTGTATCTGTACTTTGTTGGCACATATTCGGGAGCAACTGTAGAAAATGAGGCAAACGGAGGCGTCATGCAATGATCTGCCCCATGAAGGTTGATAAAGATGGTGCTGACAGTTGTCTTTGTCACCTCATGGTTTTCATTTCCTGTTCAAAAGGCGAACTTCCTGTCTCTGCACCATGTACAGGTGTGACTTTCATATTTTCGCATGATTCAAAATGGCCCGGTTTTCACACAAGCCGCATGAGTAACACCAAATGTTTTTTTTTTTTACATCAGGAGGGACTTTTCCTCCACACCATTATGCCTTATGTGGCGGCCTGAGCAAAGCCAGACCCAGTGGATGTGGTGTAAAGGCCCTGATATACTCCTTTTAATAACAAAATAAACACAGAACAAAAATGACAGTGGCAAGAAAACAGCAGTTAGGAAAGCATCTGATCGTATCAATGTGTTTGCACAAGCTCTGCAATTCGGTCATGTTTATTTAAATAGCACTTTTTACAATATATTGCTTTAACGCAAGCAGCTTTACAGTTTTAACATGAAAAAACACTGCCAGTGCCTGTGTTTCAGTCCAATTTTTTAATGCCCGTCCCTCACTAACTTCCATCCGTCTCATTCACTCGGATGTACTGTATGTCATTGGTTATGTTGCATAAGTGCCCACTACTAGCGAAACCCTTACAGTGGGTTTAAATGGAACAAAGTCCTTGATCACTTGATCAGTACTGCCGCCTACGTCTAGTGTGACCTCTCCGACGTGATTACGTAATCCGTGGCGTGCTGCAGAGCAGCGCAAGATGAGCAATTTAGGTTAAAAAGTATATACATTTTTAATTATTTTTGATTCCTCGTCTGGGATCGTGCAGAGCCCTTTGAAGCCATTCAAAGCCCTTTAAAACTGCATTGATTTGGACCTTCAACCCATTGGTTGAGATCAAAGTGAATTATGTGGAGAAAAATCCTGGAATGTTCTCCTCAAAATACTTGATTTCTTTCCTACTGAGGAAAGAAGACATGGACATCTTGGATGAGATTGGATGAGTAACAAGTAACAAGTATTAAATGCGGTTTAATGTCAAATTATTGCCAATATCAAACACTCACTAGAGTTGTGTGGGGTGGGGTTAAATTAAACACGATCTGCTGTGACGTCACAGTCAATGGTGCATGTGCACTCTGGATCTGCCTGAAGTGTATATATGGAGTAGACTTGCACCCTTGGTTAAAATGGAGGGTCTGTCCAGATAAACTTCCCTTATCCACTTGACGAAGTTGAACGCACTTCAAAATGGTGGTAGGGATTCCCCGAGGGGAAGTGCTTAGGGAATTTTGCTAGTGTATATCAAGCGGTGTTAAAGGGATAGTTCAACCAAAAACGAAAATTACCCAATAATTTACTCACCCTCAAGTCATCCTAGGTCTATATGCTTCTTTCAGACAAATTCAACCGGAGTTATATTTAAAAAAATGTCCATGGCAGCCCAAAATTTGAAGCTCAAAAAAGTGTATCCATCCATTATAAAAGTAATCCACATGGCTCCGGGAGGTTAATAAAGGCCTTCTGAAGCGAATTGATGGGATTTTGTTAGAGCAGTGGTCTCCAACATGGTGCCCGCGGGCACCTGGTAGCCCGCGTGGAGTCTCTGAGTCGCCCGCGCAGCACGTTCTATAAATAGCCTGAATTGTAATCTTTCTTCTTTTTTTTTTATGATAATGGCATAAAATGAGAAAATAACTATTGGTGACATTTCATATACCATTAAAACATAATAAAATAATTAAATAATTTAAAATATTTTGAATCTGCACGTTGAGTCAACATACGTTGCCATAGGCAATTACGTTGTGCAAAAAAAAAAAAAAAAAAGTCACTTCTGTGAGTTGAGTTGGTCGCGGGCAGACGGTACATACTCTACATGAGATAAATTGAACTATAAAAAAGAAAAAAAAAAGATTAATTATGGCTGATGATGCAAGTCATGCAAAAAAGAAGACATTATTTCAACGAGGAGTGGCAGTGACAGGCAGTGTTGGGGTAGTTACTCAAAAAAAGTAATTAGTTACTAGTTACTAGTTACATCTGTAAATTGTAATGAGATTACTTTACTAGTTACTGTATTTGAAAAGTAACTACACTACTTATTACTTTACTTTCCCATTTCTTAATTTACCGTGTAGATATATGGACAAACATCATGGCTCTATGGCAGTGTTTCCCCAAACAAACAAAAAGGACTACGGTCAAATAAAGATAAAGAAAATAATAAGAACAAATAATTTAAATACAAGCAGCAGCACAAATAAATACTATTGAGCAAAGACACTAATAAAATAAACAGTGCTTTTCAGGTTTTTCAGGTACGTCTAACATTAGTTTTCAGGTACAGAAATCAAATGTAAAATAACATTGCATATTTGACTGTATAAATTAAACATTAATCCTATTAAATTTACAAAATCTATTCAATCAAGAGCAGTGAGTGATGCCCTTGTCTTTTGTTGTTTGACATTAAACAGACAGCAGTAAAGGCTACTGCCCCTTTAAGACCTAATAAAACTGCCCCTTTAAGACCTAATAATACTGCCCCTTTAAGACCCAATGCTCGGATATGCGTCGTTTTAAGGCATATACAGACTATGTCTGCTAGGATACTCATCAAGATGGGCATGTTGACATAGTTTTGTGTGAGTTTGTCCGTTCAAGAGCCAAACTTGAAAGAGAACTCAATATTTGCGCACTGTGAGACGTGTGCGCGCTTTCGGATGAGTGCACATAGACAAAATATTCTCACAGCGCGCGCAACTTCTCATTTGTGATGACGGCGAAAATGACTGGTATTCGAACATACTGCAGCACTATATGCATTGAACAAAGTTTACAAAGAGAGAATTTGAAGGACTTTTACACGGCATCCATGCTCTTGTCAGACGGCACCTCGGTTGGGAAACACTGTTCTATGGCAACGGCGCACGCAGCACTTAAACATATCAGATCTTTACACACAGGCAAAGGCGGCTTGAGTAACGCAGGAAAGCGCGTTCCTATAGTCTAGTAAAGTAGTGTAGTTACCAATATTTTTAGTGTAATGCGTTACTTTACTTCGTTACCCAAAAAAGTAATATCGTTACTGTAATCCGTTATTTTGTAACTCGTTACCCCCAACACTGGTGACAGGGCTGTAGCAACGTTGTTGCGCGACATTCAGCAACTGAGACGACGTTTTGACAATATTTTTATATGGTGTATTTTGTTAGATAATTATATACTTTTTATCGTTTATTATTTATCTATATTATTTATCTATATTATTATTTAATGGGGCTATCAACACCTGCAAGTGTAGCCTACACTTTGAAGAGCAAAAATGACAGAAGCTTTCATTAATTTCAACTTTATTAAAACTGCATATAATCAAATTGCACTTCCAAGTCATAAATTTAACAGTGTGAGTGATGCTACATTAATTACAGTAGAAATTAAAGTTGTAGGTTGTGTTTGATAGCTGGTAGGCTAAACGCAATACTCACGTATCCTTGCTCGATGATGAATGAGAACACAACGAACCCAACAGGTGGTTGGAATTTAATGCTGATTTTCCCGCTTCAGGGTAGTGAGGAGTACATTATGTAGTCCAGTGGTTGTCACCGTTGGCACAACCTTAAGCAATGGCCCTGAACGGTGGTTTAATGTCAACATTGTGACAACGCTGTAACAACCTTCACCACACAACATAGTTATAGCAACTTTTTGGCCATGTTGTTAAAACGTTGTTAGAAGGTTGGCTACGTTGTGCCAACGTTCTGTGTTTGCTGGGGTGTCACTATTGTATCGTATTGAATTTTGTGAACCGTTACACCCCTAATACCCGACCCTGAATATAAGATAAGAACCTCTCTCTCTCTCTCTCTCTCTCTCTCTCTCTCTCTCTCTCTCTCTCTCTCTCTCTCTCTCTCTCTCTCTCTCTCTCTCTCTCTCTCTCTCTCGCTCGCCCTGCGTCTCGTGCGCGCACCTCTCTTGTTCTCTCTGCGTCTCGCACGGCAGAGGAGCAGCGTTTTAATTTAGTTAAACACAGATATTATGTTGCTTTTCTAATTTTACATGCAAGTATAGCTAAAATCATTCAGTCACTATTTCATATTATGCCGTTGTTCTTTCTCCCTTTCCCCCCGTGATTTTGTCTATATCGCAAATATAAGACGACCCCCCATTTTTCAGCCTATTTTTTGGACAAAAAAACTCCTCTTATATTCGGGTATATACGGTAATTATAAATTCAATTGTCATAATATTTAACAATATTACTGTTTGTTGTTGTATTTTTCAAAACTTAAAACTTTGTGTGTGTGTGTGTGTGTGTGTGTGTGTGTGTGTGTGTGTGTGTGTGTGTGTGTGTGTGTGTGTGTGTGTGTGTGTGTGTGTGTGTGTGTGTGTGTGTGTGTGAGCGTCTGTCAAACAAGTAGCCCTCAAGACTTTTTTATCCCTTCAGGGAGCCCTCACTCACAAAAAGGTTGGAGACCCCTGTGTTAGAGAAATATCCATATTTAACATGTTATAAAGTAAAATATCTAGCTTCTGGCGGACTGCCTTCCGTATTCAACTTACGAAAAAAGCGTAGCTGGCACGACGATGATGTCGGATGTAAGCGTTTTGAACTGTTGAGAGCCGTTACACTTTCTTCATAAGTTGAATACAGAAGGCGGCCCGATTCGAAATGCAAAAACAGTACATTCGTGTTTTAAGTTTGTGCCAGGCAGCCTTATCAGTGGTGCACAAGATGCGTGACGATGATGTAAGAGTCGTTGTTGCGTTTTAATGTTTGTGTTAGCCTATCCATTTTAACCCACTAAATGTGGCGCTGTTGTGTTGTTCATTCAAAACATTGCAGAAAATAGAGAAGCTCAATGCAGACAAGGACTTGCTTAAGTCAAAACCATAATCAAGCCGTTCACACAGAACTGCACAACTTTTTTTTATTGTTTTCTATGTAAACATGTGCTAGACGGACATCTTTGACCGCTAAACTCGTGTCTCGCACAAGACGAGAGGCGCATGTTTAGAAAGCAATGTAAAACATATGAACTCTTTCCTCACCATTGACAGAACTTTCCATCCTTTATGAGACAAAACTTCCCCGCCATTAACGGCTTTCCGTGTTTTCACTGTTATGCGGTATGGGGCGCTATGACACATCATCTAAAAGAGTACAGAATCTCCTGATCAAAAGACATGTGAAGAAAAGCAGAAACAAGCGATATCATATGTAATCATATGCATATGTAATATAACGTGATCATCAATAGCATGAAAAGTTCAAAATGATCAAATGCTGGCAGTGGCTGGCAACTTCTTTTTTTTAAACATTGACGGGGAAAGAGTTAAATAGAAAATAGTTACTTTAAATGTACTAATATTTCACAATATTTCTGTTTTACTGTATTTTGATCAAATGAATTCAGCCTTGGTGAGCATAAGAGACTTAAAACCCCTAAACTTTTGAACGTTGGTGTAGGTCAGACAATCTCTTCTTGTCTTAACTGAGTTGAGTATCAGACTTTATGTCAATAGTTAGACATCTGACTAGGTGAGCCTACTTTACACTAACATACGCTCTTTCAGTAAACTATAAACTACACTAAATTACTGTGTAAACGGCCACGCCTAATCACTTTCACTCCATTCTTTTCTCTGTTCACTCAGACATGTTTAAGCTGTAAATGGTGACGCATTAAAGAGAAACCGGTGAGAGATGGCATAAGGGGTTGAGAAAGAGATAGAGCGAGAGAGAGGGGAGCACATCGAAAATTCCTTCTGAATGCTTGTTTGACGATCATGTGTGCGTCTAGATGTCTGTTTGGTGAGTCAGTGTATTTGGCTCAACTGAATGTTCGGATTTCATGAAGCCAGACCAACATAAATCAGGTCACCCCAGTCAGCTCGTTTTTTTACTCGCTTTTCTACACACACGATCCACATAAATATGGATTCATTGTGCACGTTACTAGCAATGCTACTCTCAGCTAGTTGTTTTTCAACACTGGTGCTCACCCATACACAGTCATTTAGAGAGATGCAAAACTTGAGAGTGTTAGGCCATTTTAACAGTCTGCTAATAGAGTTCCATTTGTCATACAAATTGAGAGCGAGCGAGAGTCATTTCAGTGGAAAGTATGACCATATTCTCTTACTGTTGACTATTATTGCCTCTATCGTCACTCTTTATACTTAAACAACCTTTTAGAAGTATGAGGACACAAATGTATGAGTGGAAAGGAAGAAGACAGGAATTACTGGATAAGACATATTTTCCCTATGTGTAATATCTGAATGAATCGGTCAGTTGAGGGAAATGGGGAAAGAGGTAGGCAGAGTGAAAAGAGAGTTTATGTGTGTGTCTGGTTGTTAATATAAACCAGAGTTGGACTGTTCCCTTGGTCTTGGCATCAGCAGCATAAATTATCATATATTTATCGCTG
The DNA here is from genome assembly GCA_023566225.1 of Romanogobio albipinnatus. Classification (NCBI taxonomy): domain Eukaryota; kingdom Metazoa; phylum Chordata; class Actinopteri; order Cypriniformes; family Gobionidae; genus Romanogobio; species Romanogobio albipinnatus. The sequence goes on from CM042244.1 coordinate 49,394,557, forward strand.
ATGCCAGCTAAAAAGTACCTAAACAGGCTAACCATTTTTGATATTGGGCCTAATGTAATTCACATGACTGTTTTAAATGAATAGGAAACTAGTAACATTGCTGTGGTTGGTAAGTGTAAATTACCAAAATTGCATTTATTAGGTGAACCACCCAATGTCTAGACATGTGGAAATCGACTTTACAATTATACTTTTTACAAGAATTTACAAAAGTTATTTCCATTTATAGGATATTTTTTTTTATTTTTTATTATTACTATTATTTACACATAAGATACTAGCACAAATCTGAAACAACGGGTTATTTATGGTATAAATGTGCATGACAAATGTTACAGAATCCACATTTACAATTCAATCAGTGCAGGTTCCCCTCTTACTTTAATTTACATGTCTAAAATTGAATTTAACCTGGTGCAGTAGTCTTTCATTTAGTTAAGTTTCATTTAGTTAAAGGGGACCTATTATGCTAGCCTGGTCCTACCAGACTCTACATTTCATTTGTACAGAGAGTCTGGCCACTCTCCATTGACAAGCGTTTACTTCCTAGAAGGCGGGTACTCTGTTGAAGTTTGAAACTCTGGATCTGCCATAACCAATTGCTAACGTTTGGTCGTGACCAGTGTTGGGCACGTTACTTTAAAAAAGTAATTAGTTATAGTTACTAGTTACTTCTTACAAATAGTAACTGAGTTAGTAACTGAGTTACATCATTATAAAAGTAACTAATTACCAGGGAAAGTAATTACTGTGTTACTTTTTTTTTGTCAAAAGTTCAAATATGTAAAATAACTTGGATGCCCCCAATTTAAATATGTTAAATTAATGAATTAGACACTAAACATTGTACATTAATGTACACTATTGTAATGTTGCTGTGGGACAATGTGAGAGACACCTATCAAATTCAATATATTGTAAATATTATCAGTAGACCTACTATAGTGTAAATATTATCAGTACTTTACTACTCCTTTGGTAGTGGAGCTCACGTTATCGCCTGGGTTTTTAGCCGCTCATTTTGTGGCTGTGATGATGTGAGGCTTCATTAGATTAGAATTACTGGCCACAGACGTGGAGAGACTCTTTCTTCCTGGGCATAAGTTGCACGTCACATAAACATTCTTACCTTTCACCTCAACGAGGGAAGAGTAGCGCTTATACTTCCAGTTTGCGAAAGCTATCTTTGAAGTCGTTGGACTTGCCATCGCTGACTGTGCATATGCGTGTGCGACTGTGCGTCATAGGTGTGTGTGTGTGTGTGTGTGTGTGTGTGTGTGTGTGTGGACTCAACCTATCAACCTCAACCTTGTCTCCCACCCACCAATCATCATCAGTTATGTGTACCACGCGCGCACACACACACACACACACACACACACACACGCACGTTGCAGGTCCGACTGACAGAGAGGCTGTTCGGATGAAAACCGCTTCAGTGAGCTCAATTATAGTAACGCCGCATTTTTTTTCTCAGTAACGCTAACGGCGTTGCAACATTGGGAAAAGTAATTAATTAGATTACTCCGTTACTGAAAAATTAACGCCGTTAGTAACGCCGTTATACTTAAACGCCGTTACTCCCAACACTGGTCGTGACGTATGTCATCTCAAACTAGCGCACGTCATTAACGTCATCGTTCTCAGCCACTCCCTCTGTTCGCTGATTGGACTGGTTAAAATTTGACCGGAGAAAACCAGAGAATATACCGCAATCCCAGACGGAGTACTGAAGGAAAATGAGCGGAAGTACATAGGAGGGCGGAGCCAGGCTACTATTATGCTCCTTTTTTTTTACAAGATGTAAGTCTCAGGTGTTCCAGAATATGTCTGTGAAGTTTCAGCTCAAATTACCACAAATATAATTTAGTGTACCGTGTTGTAAATGCCCATTTTTGAGTAGAAGGAAAAACCTGCTGTTTTGTGCATGTATCTTTAAATGCAAATGAGCTGCTGCTCCCCACCCCACTTTCCAGAAAAGGGCGGAGCCTGTATAGCTTGTTGTGCCTCTGATACTCTGCAAAAAACTAAAATATCTGTTTGGTTTTGATTATCATCTCTATTGCGGTCATGCTTACATGACATTGCAGTTCTTCATCATCATGAAAGATTATTATATGCTTGTTTTTTAAAGCCATATCGGTCTAAACTTCTGATATATGGTTTTCTGAGAGCACACATCCAAAGCATGGGCGACTTATTGTACTTAAACTGTTAAAGGAACACTCCACTTTTAAAAAAAAAAATAGGCTCCTTTTCCAACTCCCCTAGAGTTAAACAGTTGAGTTTTACCGTTTTTGAATCCATTCAGCCGATCTCCAGGTCTTGCGGTTGCACTTTTTGCATAGATCATTGAATCTGATTAGACAGTTAGCATCTCGTCTGAGTTTCTTTCATAGCTATCACAGATAAACAATCACCAACTTTTTTCAGATAAACCCACCCTTAAATGCATATACATGTATTTTGGCAGAAATGCCACTTAAAAACAAAACAAACAGTGGTCGGTCAATCCAGATTTGGCCTGAATGCGCTGCAAAATGCACCAGACTTGTCGACAGTCCATAATAAGTTTAAAGGGGTACTCCACTGCTGGCAAAATGGGCTTTCAATAAAACTTGGCTGCCAATATAGTAGAAAGGTGAAGAAAAAAAAGTTTTTTGAAATGCACTGCCAACAATCTGCTATGGATACACTTATCAGAGACATATACCGCCTTACTTTAGTAGGAAATACCTCTTAGCAAACTTTATTCATAAAAATGTTGATTTGTATTGTTCCCAGGTGCAAGAATTCATAGAGTAAACATTTAGCGGGAGTGAGTATATTTTGGGTTTCTAGCGAAGGATCCAGTTGTAAGCAGTGGCTAAAGGCAGCAAAAAATATGGAGAGAATGTGGCAATGAAAAATCTGAAAATGCCATTTTCACAAAAGCACTGGAGCTGTTAAAAGGACTTTTGCTGACAAATAAACGTGAATGTATCAGTCCAGGTTACATGGCGAATGAATTAAATTGTTAATTTACTATCGACTTTTAGCATAGATCATTGAATCTGATTAGACCGTTAGCATCTCGCTCAAAAATTACTTAAGACTTTAGATATTTTTCCTATTTAAAACTTGACTCTTCTGTAGTTACATCATGTACTAAGACCAACGGAAAATGAAAAGTAGCGATTTTCTAGGCCGATATGGCTAGGAACTATACTCTCATTCCTGCGTAATAATCAAGGAACTTTGTGCCGTACCACGGGTGCAGCAGGCGCAATGAAATTACGCAGCGCCTGAAAATAGGCTAACTTCCGTCTACATGACAACCTGCTTGCACAGGGAGCGTGCTGGGTACTATTTTCAGGTGTTGCGTAATATCATTGCAACTTTCCGTTTTCCGTCTTAGTAACTACAGAAGAGTTAAGTTTTATATAGGAAAAATATCGAAACTCTGTTTTTTTTTTTTGAGTGAAATGCTAACGGTCTAATCAGATTCAATGATCTATGCTAAGCTATGCTAAAAGTGCTACCGCCAGACCTGAAGATCGGCTGAATGGATTCGAAAACGGTAAAACCCAACTGTTTAACTCAAGGGAAGTTGGAAAATGAGCATATTTATATGCTATAATAGTATATAAATAATACTTAAGTATCAATGGTGCATAGCTCTTTTTAGCAGTTTCCTGCCATGTACATGCCATTGATATTTTCGTCCCTCAAGCTGCAAACCTAAAAGATCCCAAGACACATTTGAGCTTTTCACACATCCTTGAACCGTCTGCGTAAGGAATCTCTAATCAATTCTCATGAAAACAAAATTCCCTGTGTGTTTAGTGCGTGTGAACATCAGCAAGGTTTCCTTTTTCTATTGACTTTTGCACAAAAAAAAAGCGGATTGTCTTTTATTATTATGATTATTCCATTGTGAGCTGTGTGTCATTTTTCCAGTAGTCGGATGGAGTCATAACCGCAGTCGTTGCTGGGCGAGGCTCAAGTATGCAAATAATGCAATAAAGCATTTTTTTTTCTCCAGAAGATAATGAATTAATGCCCCAGTTTCAACGCTTTATGGCCCTCCAGGAAAATATTGTTTAGTTTAAAGGGACTCTAAATTCCCGGCCATGTGGGAGTTTGTTGGTATTAACAGCAGTGAAATAAATTAAGGCAACCCAGTTCTCCTCTGTCATTTAATAAATAGCTTATGGTGTGAATATATCATGCTTTTCAAAGGGGATTATAGGGGAAACTCATCATGCAGAGCCACTGCGAGGAGATGTTTCTCTCCTGAAATGGCCATAATCCATATTCAGAGTCGAATTAAGACCAAATCCTGCCTTTCCTATCAGCAGATAACTTTGCCGCACAATGCACCAGGTGTGCAGCTGTGTGTGTGTATGCGTGTCCCACTGCAGTCTGGTGTCGAACGCAGACAGATTCCTGGGAAAGCACGATGTAATCTCACAAGCACACTCGTTTTCTTTTCTTTTACCTCCCTTTCCTTCCTTTTGTCCCCTCCCCTTCTCATTTTCTTCTCTCTACGGTGAGGAACTCAAAGCATTAGAGGCAGCAGCACTTCCTGGTTATGTGGGTGGGCGGTTCCTGTGAGCGTGATTGGCGCTCGAGTTCAGTGCTCTGCGCAGTGCTGCTGTTTCTCGCAGGCTCTCGGCTCTCTCACACACACACACACACACACACAGTGGCGCAACCAGCAGCCACACGCGCTCCGTCTCTCTCTATCTGCCTCTCTCTCTTTCTCCTCCTCTCTGAGAATGGTCCACCCGGTGCCTGAGGCTCTGCTGTCGCGGCCTGCCGCCCGTGTCTGATCTCTCACACACATACGCGCACTCAGTAGTAATCATGATGTGAGAGGTAAGAACTGCTTTTTTGCACTGTCTCGCTCTCACGTTCCTGTCTGTCTTCTCTTTCGCAGTTCTAACAGCCGAGGCTTGAAGCATTGCACCACTTTTGCAGGCTTGCCGTGTGAGGATGGGGGGTTGTTCAGCGTGTGTGGGCTGTCTTTGACTTTATAGGGTGCTTTTGTGGTGAACTGCAGTTTGTTATGTCTCGGGGACTGCAAACCAATCTCAGCAGTGTTTTTCCTGGTTCTAAAAAGTTGCGGTTGCATCTGTGCGTGTGCGTTTGGCAGGAAACGTCCCTCTCGCAGGTACTCCCCCACCCCTCCGCGACCGGCTACTTGTTTAGACAGTGGCAACCATGCGATTGGTTAACTGTTGAGCCCGAGAGCACTTCTCCTTTTTTAAGCCCCCCTCTCGGGTCTCACTTCCCTTCTGTTTGTTTTATGCGCGTACCAGCGTGTGCATGGTTTTTTTTTCTTTCTTTCTTTTTTTTCTTTTTTTTTTGCATACGCTCTCGGGCTCTGTCGTAAGAGCCCGAGAGCTTCTTTCCACTCCCCCCACATGTAAATTACGTGTGACATGTTTAACTGCTGTTTCCTAATATGGCTCGTGCTAGATTTCAGAGCGGTAGGACCCAGTCAGGCACCCTGGGACTGCACAGGGGCGTGTGTGTGAGAGCGTAACTGTCTGCGAGAGGGAAAAGCGAGGGGAGAGAGATGTTGACGCAGGTTTTCACTTCTGTCTGAGTGCGTCACTCTTCCATGCAGTCATGTAAGTAAACGCTGAACACGCTCTCACTGCAGAGAGAAACATATGGATTCGAGCTCTCACAAGTCTGCCCGTCAGCTGCTCGCCGTGGTTTTCCTGCGCTAAAGGGAAATGTAAACATGTAAGAAAAGGTTGCTTAAGAACAGGTTTTGCTGACTTTTAGGGCACTTCATAGGCGGGTTATTGTTTCACCGCGCTGCAGAAAATGAGAAAAGAATATCGTCGCTGGGAAGGTTGTGTGTGATTAAAGCAATTGTTTCAGTTGTTGGGAGATAATGTTTTTTTGGAGGGGGAGGAAGAAAAATAAACAAATAATCTGCCTGGCGCCAAGTCTTCAGGTTTTGCCAACGGCACTCTGTAGTTGAGAAAGTGAAAGTGTCGAGAAAACAAGCACATGGAGACTTCATAGGGAAGCACACTTCACTTCGATTGTGTTCAGACTAGCTCTAAATCTTATAGGGGCAGAATTTTGCATTAGCAGTGAATAATCATGGATTGTAATGTTGATGCAAAAAGATTCGGTAACACTTTATTTTAAGGTGACGTAGTTACATGTTACTACATGTAATTACTATAGTAATAACAATATATATTACGCATTATTACAAGTAACTATTCGGTTATCTCTATAGTAAGTACATGTAGTTAATTAATATTACTCTGCACTTATTTGAGTAAGTATAGCCAACGATTCTTGTTAGTGGTTTAATCTCATATGCTAGCTATTATACGACTGTTGTGACGAGAAATGCGTTTCACCTGCGTTATGTAGCGTAGCACCTCTGGTTGTTCGCGCCATCTCACATCTCATCCTAGGTTTTCCTTGCTTTTTGTCTCAGTAACATTCTTGCCTTTCTGTTTTCTTCAGATGCTAGACTTTCATTTGCCAAGTAATGTTTTGTGTTTTTGCATGCAAATGATGCCTGCTGTCTTTAATGGCACTAGTGAAATATGTCTGATGACGACTGCTTGTTGAATGTGCCAAGATGTTTATGCACTTAACATCTAGAGGGCGTCGCAGAAAAAAATCTAATTCTAACTCTTATCATTCTAAACGTTTATCATTTGAATAGTTCATAAATACTATGTTGAAAATCATTAACCTTTGCTTTGACCTTTTTCGATTCTCACAGCTTTGCAGAACGTTTGTGGGTTTATACACTGTGCATGTTTCTGAGTTACTGGGTAGAAGGGCTTTGTGCTGTGTAACCATGGTGATGATACTATTTTCAACCCTTTCCAACATGGCAATCATCACCTACACACATCTGAGTCAAACGATGTAATGCTGTGGTTTAGATAACCATCTCCGCTGCCCGCACACCTTTCTGATCAAGAGCTCTACCCAGATTCAGGCCAGTTCCTTCATGCATGGAAAAAATCCTGAAATGGGTTCCGCTGAAATATAATCAGTATTTTAGAGCGTTCACATCTAGCCTGATTCCAAATCAGAAGCATTTTGGTTCTGAAATGCAGAGCGACATCATAAAGATCCATTCTGTATCTCAGATTGTGGTGATGAGTTCGGAAAAATGAGCTGTATTTTAAGGTTGTAGTTATGTGGATTTTTTCTGAAATAAACTTACAGGTTTGTTCTTTTATTTTTAAGGTTTGGTCATAAAAATAAAGGTGATGTGCATCACATTAGGTTCAACACTTAGGGCCCTATCATACACCCGGCGCAATGCGACGCCAGACGGGACGCAAGTGTTTTTTGCTAGTTTCAGTCCGACGCAGTTATAATTTTCACGTCCAGCGCCACGTTGTTTAAATAGAAAATGGACTCGCGCCCATCTGTTAGCCCATGACAGATGCTGGTCTGAAAACAAGGTGTGTTCAGACGCATTGTTGGCGCGTTGCTATTTCGAGGCGACTGAAAACAACGGCGCCATTGACCAACTGAAACCTGGTCTATAGTGAATAGTGCAGTATTTTTTGTGTTATTTAAAGGGCGCGTTAATAATGTGTGCCTTTAGGCGGGTGCACAATGCACGTATTCTCTGCTTATTACACACACAAACATTTTTAAATATTAAAAATAAAAGGATTCCTCTCTGGAGAAGCGTTCCGTCTTTCCACTCGCAAGTTTCGCCATGTAAATAACAAATCCGCCATGGTGCAAGCGCAACTGGCTTTTAAAGGGAATGGGAGATGAGACTATAATTGGTTTATTACACGTTACGCCCAAAACACACCCATGACTCATTACGAGAATAGGTACAACCCTTTTGGACCATAAGCCTGGTGCGCCGACCGTTTTTCCTGTCATCAAACTAGCAAAAGTGGATTCGGACACGCCCCAAGTGAACCTGTGCTATGCGCTTCAGACCATGTGCTTAGATCGTTAAAATAGGGCCCTATAACTTCATTTTATAAAAAATGAAAATGTTGGCTGAATATTTGGTATTTTCTGCTTGTATATGGTTCTTTAGAGATTTGTAGATGTTCTTGATGTTATAGCCATACAGTTCTTTAGATCAGCTGATTGGTTGTATGGGTTCTTCACGTTTATATATGGCTTTCTAAAGAACTAGAACAAAATAAAGTTTTTGGTATTTGTATTTTTTTGGCATTTTTAGTTGTAAATGGTTCTTTAGAGATTTGAAGAAGTTCTTGATGTTACATTCCAGTTCTTTAGATTGGTTTCTGGGTTCTTCAAGTTCTTATGTGACTTTCTTAAGAACTAGAGAATATAAAGTTCTTTGTGAAACTTTTAGGTTCTATGACATCATACTTTAAAAATCCTTCTTGTTTCTGGTTTTAGTTCCTACAGTATATGGTTCTGTTTATAAAAGTGTTGGTGCAGGACATCATACTTTTAGAGCCTTAAACGGTAACAGTTTCCCATATTCTTAGGTATTAGCTATTATGTTTACAAATGTGACTTAATATCTCCAGTCTCAAACTAAACACTGCTGTTTCAGTATTAATATACTGCATATTTGAAGAGTCAAAGATCTATGCAGGAAGAGTTTGTTTTTTGTTTCCTTAACAGACTAAACTCAGACCTTTAATTATAATTCCTCCATTTAAAAGTCAGTCCTTTAATATTGCACTGCTGCCAAATAACAAACAGAACCACAGGAAATCAAATGTTCAATCAGGCGTTTTCACCAGCAGGAGCATATTAGACATCAGTACAGACATAAATAAAGCCATAAGCCAAAGTGCAAAAAGAATGAAACATTTAATATCTCATTGATGTAAATCATTGAAATAGTTTCCACTTCTTAAAAGAGAACATAACATCCAGTTCTCCTCCCAGTGGCAAAAATGTTTGACTTTTTAATGGGCTTTGATTGGCATACTTCCAGATCATTCTCTCTCTCTCTCTCCCTCGTTCTTATTTTCTCTCCTTGTTTGACCTTGCAGCAACTTCTAAGAATTCTGTTATTTCACCGCAAAGGATTGTGGGAGATATACGGTGACTTAATAGCCAAATCATTTAACCAAAAAAAGAGGGACCAAAGAAACGGCATCGGTATGATCAAGTGAAGACGAGGATTTGAATGTAGGATCCAAGTCTGAGCATGAATTTTCTTTAATCGTCACAGCGATTATTCCTCTTCTCGGTAAACACAGATAACGCAGGCATGAGCCTGTTTAATGCGAGATCAAAATCATGCTGCAAGGCTTCGTGGATTCACGTTATCCAGCGCAATCACTTACTTTTCATTTCACAAAATCATTTAGCCTGTTTTGAGTATTCAGTGTTCCCAGGATCCAGTTTGCTTCCACACTGAAAGTCTTATCGGATTAAAATATGTCACTCCATAAACAGGGCTGTGTTTTGTGTATGTGTGTGTGTGTGTGTGTTTTTATAATGTACTTGGCCAAGGAAGCATACCAGTGCTCTTACAAAAATGTACCATGGTAACCGTTTTTCTGCCAAAAACCCTAGTGAAAAATAAATATACCAAAATTTATTAAGTTAAGATAAGTATACTACAAATAAATTTGCATATTTATGAACTTAATATAAATACCCTTCAGTTGTGCTTTTGATATACTAAATAAAGTCTGCTAAATTGGAACGATTATCTGGAAACAGTGCAAGGTCTAATATATATCTTGTAGTATATATTTTGTAATTAAAATATATTTGATTGTGCTAAAATGGAGCTATTGCAAGTATACTTTAGGTAAATATCTTGCATTGAAAGACAGATATTATACAGAGATCATACTATCTGTACTAATAGTGATATTACAAACACATTTTAGGCTTAATATTAAGAAATGTGCTTTATACTCCATATAAAGTTTAATTATAATATTTATATCAGTAAGTCTCAAGCGATATGTCAGTAAAAACATTAATGGATTTGTACTATACTTAGTATGAAATAAATGTAGATAAATATCACTAGTGTTTTTTTTTATAATTGTTTATAATATATTATATTGTAGAATTATCAATATATTTCATTTATTTTAATATTTTTATGTATGTATTATATTATAGAATTACAGAATTTCATTCAATTCATTGTATTATTTGTTTTACATTTAATTATAATGTGTGATATAATTATAAATATTTATATTTAATTTAAAATATGTGTTTACCATTTGTTTTTTATTTTTAATGTATTATAGACTTATAAATATATTTATTATTTGGGTTTTATTTATTTATAATATATTATAGAATTATACATTGTTTGCTTTTTACTACTGAAAAAATACTAATACTAATAAATAAACAAATATATTTTTGCATTTTCTAAAGACAGTGAGTGGTGCTTGCACATGCAGACCCTATTCAGAGAGGTTTTTGACACTTTGTTGTGGATGGTTGCTAAGATATTCTGATTGGTTGCTAGGTGGTTACTTACTGGCCCAAGTTAAAAGAGGCCACTCTCAAGTCTCTGTTATTCTGCTCTCTACATATGACTCAGTGTGTAAGACACTTTAGAGATTTAGTCATTTCTTTTCTTGTTGTGATGGAACTGGTAGCTAATACTAAGCTTACGTATAGTTTTATTAACAATAACTGGAATAATAATTATGTCATTCAAGTTAAAATTATGGTACATTCTTGTAAAAGTGTCGTTTCTCGCCCTCACTCAGACTGAGCTGCTGCTCTCAACTGGCATGTGGCCGGAACATTGCTACATCTCTGCCAATGATTGGCTCACTCCTAGTCGCGCAATACTTTAGAGAAACAGGAAATGACCTCGTCGTTCACTTTCCACCTTCTCGCCCTCTGTTAAAGGATACGTCATGGCTCTTAGCTGTAGCTGTGATGTGCTGTTTGGTTCAGTTTTTCTCAACCTGGAATGAAACTTATGAAGGGTTGCTTTGTATATGTTCTGTGTGTGTGTGTGTGTGTTTGTATAAGACAGAGACCAGTGTGTGTATTTGTGTCAGTGGGGTGTGTGTTAGTCCAGGAATGTGTATTTGCTCTGACTGACGGTATTCTGCAGACTTCAGTGCATTTCTGGCATTTTTAGGGGTGTGAAGGATTTATGCAGCTGGTGAGATTCTAATAGAGAACAAGTGAGAAACACAGAGAGCTAGTGAGATAAAGTGGAAGATGGGCCGCGTCCCAATTCCACTCATGCTGTCTGTCCTAATTAGCACAATTCCATGCAGTGACTTTTCAGAATGTGCGTTTTATGTATGCATGCATGGAATACCTGGATAATCTACTACATCTGCCAAAAATATGTATCATGCAATAATATAATGCACGCAACTTGACATTCCATGAATACTTGATCTATTTTTACATGAAACTGGATCAAAAAAGCACGATACGTTTATTTTCTGAGAGGATAACTAGGCAGAGGAAATAAACGTCATGTGATGGCCTCATGGTGATGAGCTCATGTGATGATAATGTAGCATGCTATTGTTTGAAATGGTTATTGTTGCATAATGGATTCCATATCACATGCTATTTTGAAAAATATTAAGTATTATATTAGATTCGTCAGTTAGGGGAACTTCTTTTGGCCCCTAAGATGATTAAAAATCTTTCTAGTTTTAAAGGGATAAATTATATTAGCCTTAATTTTTTATTTATTATATATAGGGGTCTAACGTTACACAAAACTGATGGTTCGGTACGTACCTTGGTTTTGAAGTCACGGTTCGGTACAGGTTCGGTACAGCAGTTTTACAAAATGGCTTTTTATTTATTTTTTATTAAACAGTGGTTTACTGATAAAATAGTGTCTGTCCTTAAATGAATTAAATTATAACTAAAAGTTTCTTAAAGATAATGCTGTAAACTTTATAGGGAATATTAGCCTTAATTTTTTATTTATTATATATAGGGGTCTAACGTTACACAAAACTGATGGTTCGGTACGTACCTTGGTTTTGAAGTCACGGTTCGGTACAGGTTCGGTACAGCAGTTTTACAAAATGGCTTTTTATTTATTTTTTATTAAACAGTGGTTTACTGATAAAATAGTGTCTGTCCTTAAATGAATTAAATTATAACTAAAAGTTTCTTAAAGATAATGCTGTAAACTTTATAGGGAGCCCTTACTTGCACATTATTAGTATAATATTAAAGGTTAACAACAGAGCCCAAACTATGAGCCTAGATTCAGCTGATATTCATGTTTAGTTATAGGATAATCAACACTCCAATAACACATTGTGTGCAAACATATAAACTTCACATAAGGCAGTTTTTCCATTAACTTCTAAATCTAATTATAAAATTGTTTTTTCTCCAATTCGTTGTTGAAATATAATCTTAGTGACTGTCATTTTCATGACAGATTTATCTAAACATAGCATTAAATAATCAAGACTCTACTATTCTACTAACAGGTTAAGTAGAATTAATAATATATATATATATATATATATATATATATATATATATATATATATATATATATATATATATATATATATATATATATATATATATATATATGTGTGCATATTTAGTGAAAGAGTTAATTTCTCTAGTGAACTAACAGCTGTGGACACTGAAGGACTTCTGACTCTGAGGTAAATGATGCTGCGTGACATTGTTTACAAGCTGTTTGACGTCTTTCCGCGATTGAAACACTGATTGAGCGATTACACGACATATGATACTTTTCAGTAAGTGTTATCCTCAACATACCTTAAGATATTAATTTATGTTTATTCTTCTGGAAGAGATGTCCGCGTTCACTCGCGCCGCGGCCGCTTGAATTGACGCACCTATAAAGTAGTCACATTAAAGAGCGTCAAAACAGCATTTATCGTTTGAATTTCGTGATAAAATGGACTGAATACTTATTATGTTCGAGTGGGAACTCGGATTGAAGTGTGTTCCGCGCTTACAACAAGCCGACTGTTAACTGTTAAAGATTGCATTCGGAACCGTTCGGTACACACGCGCATCGAACCGAGAGCCCTGTACCAAAACGGTTCGGTACGAATATGTGTACCGTTACACCCCTAATAATATATATATATATATATATATATATATATATATATATATATATATATATATATATATATATATATATATATATATATATATATATATATATATATATATATATATATATACTGTAAAAAAAGTTTTTAAAAAAGCCTTACATTTTTAAGTACAATGAACTTGGATGTTTAAGTCATTTCGACTTAAATTACATTACAAAATTAGTTTATTCTTGTAACATAAAAAAGTAGAATATTTTTGACTTATTTTGATGAGTTAAAGTTTCTTATTACAAATTATACTTATTGCAAATATTTCTTAAATATATACATACGTGTGTGTATTTATATATATGCATAATAATTATACACAGTACACACTATATATATATATATATATATATATATATATAAAATTTGCTGTTCCCAGATTTTTTAACCTCCGTTCTAAATTCCTAAAAACAATTATTTTTGCACCTTTTCCTGAGAATTTAAAATGTGTTAGATATTTATTTGTAATGTATGTGTTCAATGTGTAACTTTATTAGCTTTTTCAAGGTTTCAGGTAGTCTATTCGGTTCATTTAAGTTTAGTGCACATTTTCATCTTCGTGAAATAATCTAATCACAGACTCAAGTGATAAAAATGTTTGCTAAAGAGCGCTTTGGGAAGCTCCTATAAAGCTGTTTTCCCCCTCTTTTCCTCTGTTGCAGGTGGGTACTAAGTATCGTGCCCTCTCTTGCGTCTGCCGCTGCTTGGAGCTGCTTGTAGTACCAGCCTCAGCTTTCCTGCCTGCTTGCTGCCCACATCAGTGAAAGGACTGCCCGCACAACCCCACAATCCCTGTGACCAGGAACGACCCCTACCTTTTTTGCTCTTACTCAAACAGACAGAGCTGCAGTGGGCACTATTGAATCAGCCAATCCGAGTCAAGGATTTTTGCTTTGGGATCCATTACTGCAGTTCAGTTTTTCTTAGCAGCAATTTTTTTGTTGTTGTTGTTCTTTTTGCTTTGGCCTGGTGTGTATCCACTAGGAAATAGGAGCTTAATGATCTAAGAAAGAGAAAATTTTTAAGAGGACAAACTGCTTTTGACAAACACAAGCACACCCAAAGCCCTTTGGGATTTTAAGGAATCAAAGTTTGCCTGCCGCTAAAGCGAGATGGCGATGAATATGGCTCACATGCGGGACACGAAATGGCTGACGCTGGAGGTGTGTCGAGAGTTTCAGCGGGGAACGTGCTCACGCTCCGATGCCGAGTGCAAGTTTGCGCATCCTGCCAAGAGCTGCCAGGTGGAGAACGGACGAGTCATTGCGTGCTTTGATTCACTGAAGGTAAGAAACGCCTCAGACTTCCAACTCTAGTGCGCACACTCAGAACGTTACTGTTGTTTACAGGTATTTTATAGATAAAAAAAAATTTTTTTATTCTGGTTGAAATCCGTCAGTCTTTCTGCTCTTTCTTAACTGAATATGCACACATTTGCTCACATAATATATATAATATATATATTAAAAATTATGTGAGCAAATGTGTGCATACGCAGTGATATATATATATATATATATATATATATATATATATATATATATATATATATATATATATATATATATATGTATATATATATATATATATATATGTATATATATATATATATATATATGTATATATATATATATATATATATGTATATATATATATATATATATATATATGTATATTTATATGTTTTTTTATCATTATTTGTATTTTTTTATTTTGATCATAGTTGAGAAAATAAAGAAGAGGAGAGGAAGGAATAGAAAGCTAGACTAGAACTCTCATCACCCACATGAGTATGCCCACTTTTGGTCTCATGATTATATATATTTTTTCATAATTTTATTTAAAAAAATATTGTAATACTTATTAATTACAATTTACTTATTGTTACATTTTAATACATCTTTTTTTTTACCATGATAGAGAAAGGACAGGAAAGAAATGCAGGAAGAAAAGTTAGACTGAAAAATTTTGCAAACTAGACTAGAACTCTCACCACTTTAGCAGTTTTTGTTTTTAAAGATGCAAATATTCAAAGTTATTCATTCATTGATTATAGATTTTTACAAAGTTTTACTCGTTTATTCATGTTACAAGTCAAATAGCACTTTTATGAGCATGAAAATAAGCAAGATTAGTTTCCATATTATCTGGCTGCATAAATGGGCCAGTGTTTTAGCTTAGAATGACACGGCTGACGCTTTAGTCATAAATTCCTTCTTCCTACTTACTTTGGATGCTAACATGCGATGCCACACAGTATATAAAAATGCAAATCAGCTGCGCTGTAAAGCACAGGGAATTTTATATAGGAATTTCTTTTACAGGTGTAGTAGTCTAGACAAGTGTTTCTCAACTGGTGGGTGCAACCGAAGACCGTTTTGAGTGGAGTGTGTAGTCACAGAAACAACAAAAAATAATTTCTAAATGGTTTTTTTTTTTCTGATGCGAGACTTTTATTTTGAAAGACATTTGAACGCTACAAAGATTTTGCTCTTCTGTCAGACAGAACTCCTTTTTTAAATCCACTGCGCTACATTTGCCAAGAGTGGTGGAGGTATGACGTCAAAATCTGGAAGTCTAATTCCTTTGAAATGTTCCTTTAGGGTTTTATAATGGGGGTTTTCAATTTATGAGTAAAATAAAGCCTGGGGTATACATAACTTGACGACACTTTGACGTTTTGTTCTACAGCGTACACATCCCACACTCACACCCCAAACTGTCTTATTTATTTACTTATTAAAAATGTAGATTTTTTACATGTTTTCGCTGTGGGTGTGTGTAATTTACACTGTAGTGCAACAAGTCAAAGTATAGTTTAGTTATGCATACCACAGGATTTATTGTACACATAATTTTAAAAACCCCATTAGAAAATCCTGAAGGAACCAGCAGCGAATTAGACTTCCAGGTTCTAACATCATACCTGCGCCACTCTGTTGTTTTTCTATGTAAACGCGCTAGATGGACGTGTTTGACTGTTGCACTTGCATCTTTTGCAGGGTCTTGTGCATGACACAGCGTTGTAAAAAATTTCAATTAAGTTAATCTTTTAAAAAACTTTTTTCTGTCCCACTGACATGCGTCTCGCATTGTCCTGATTCAGTATCTGCTGTCAGATGAGATGATCACGCTATATGTCAGTGTCGTTATTCAAACATTATCATGTGTTAGCTGGGAAGGATTTGCATGCTGGTATGAAGTTCATTCTATTCATTAGATTAGATTAGATTCAACTTTATTGTCATTACACAAGTACAAGTACAAGGCAACGAAATGCAGTTTAGGTCTAACCAGAAGTGCAATAGCAGCAAGTGCAGGATATACAGTGGTTGCGTAAGTGCAGGATATGGAAATGTACTGAATATATATAAATATGTATAAATAGAGAGACGGTTATTACTATAAACAGAACTGAATTTACAGATGAATATATACAGTGAATAAATATAAATATACAGATGGCTATTACTATAAACAGAATGTAAACAGAATGTACAGGTGAATATGTACTATGAATATAATATACAGATGGCTATTACTTTGAACAGAATTTTACAGATAGAGGTATACAATAATATGTTAGGCTAATATGAGGAATATAGCAGTGGATTAAGGTAGTGCAATAAATTATGGACAGAGCTATCCGAAAGAAAGTGTAAAATTGCAGTGGAAAGTGGTTGCATATTGCAGTTAGAAGTACGGTGCAAAATGCAAATGTAAACATGGTTACTGTAAATACAGTCGGCAGTGCAAATGAGCATATTCCAGTTAAGATATGGTTGTGCAAAATGCATAAGTAAACAGTTGTTATTGTAATAAACAGTCGGTAGTGCAAATAACAAAGTGAATGTAGGTGTGAGGTAGGAGAGTTTGCAGTTTATGAGGGAAGTGGATCAACGGTGGTTTGAGTTCAGTAAAGAGACAGCTCTGGGGAAAAAACTGTTCTTTAGTCTGCTGGTCCTGGTCCGGAGGATCCTGAAACGCCTGCCGGAGGGCAGGAGAGAAAACAGTCTGTGGGCTGGGTGAGAGGAGTCCTTGAGGATGCTGCGAGCTCGATGCAGACAGCGTTTCCACTGGATGTGCTCGATGGCAGGTAGCGGAGTCCCTGTGATGCGCTGGGCAGTTTTCACCACCCGCTGCAGTGCCTTGCGCTCCGCAACAGAGCAGCTCCCATACCATACTGCCACACAGTTGGTCAGGATGCTTTCTATTGCGCAGCGGTAGAAGTTCACCAGGATAGCCGAGGAGAGCTGATTCTTCCTCAGTGTCCTCAGGAAGAAGAGGCGCTGGTGAGCCTTCTTGACCAGGCTGGAGGTGTTGGTCGTCCACGACATGTCCGCCGAGATGTGGATCCCCAGGAACTTGAAACTGGAGACACGCTCAACAGCCATTCCATTGATGTGGATGGTGTCGTGTGTGCCTCTTGACTCCTTCCTGAAGTCCACGATGAGCTCCTTCGTTTTGGTGGTGTTGAGGAGCAGGTTATTATCAGTGCACCATGTGGCCAGGTGCTGGATCTCCTCCCTGTAGGCAGTCTCATCGTTGTTGCTGATGAGACCAATCACCGTAGTGTCGTCCGCAAACTTGACGATGGAATTAGTTCCATACACAGGCTTGCAGTCGGAGGTGAAGAGGGAGTAGAGAAACGGACTTAGCACACAGCCCTGTGGTACACCAGTGTTGAGTGTGATGGACGTGGAGCAGGTGGATCCTGATCGAACATTCTGTGGTCTGTCAGTTAGGAAGTCCAAAATCCAGTTACACATTGAAGTGTTGATGCCCAGGTCTCCAAGTTTGGCAATTAACTTGGATGGGATGACAGTGTTGAATGCTGAGCTGAAGTCAACAAACAGCATGCGTGCATAAGTGTTCTTATTGTCCAGACGGGTGAGCACAGAGTGCAGTGCCATGGAAACTGCATCCTCTGTGCTCCTATTGCTGCGATAGGCAAACTGGTGTGAGTCCAATGTGGATGGTATAGAGTCTTTTAGGTGTTCCAGGACCAGCCGCTCAAAGCACTTCATAATGATGGGTGTGAGTGCTACAGGGCGGTAGTCATTAGGGCACCTCGGGCTGGAGTGTTTCGGCACTGGCACAATGGAAGTGCGTTTAAAGCATGATGGTACAGCTGCTTGGGCGAGAGACAGGTTGAAAATGTCTGTAAAAACCCCAGCGAGCTGCTCCGCACATGCCCTGAGAACACGTCCAGGGATGTTGTCTGGTCCAGCAGCCTTGTGCGCGCTGATCCGGCTCAGTGCCTTGCAGACATCTGTGGAGGAGAGTGTGATTGGTGGGTGGTCAGCTGAGGGTTTGAGCTTGGTGGCAGTTTCTCTGTTGTCTCTTTCAAAACGAGCATAAAAGTAATTTAGCTCGTTCAGGAAGTTGACATCAGTGGCTGCGGGGGTGGAGTGGGTGGGTTTATAATCACTGATGGCCTGAATGCCATGCCACATGCGTCGAGGGTCAGAGTTGGAAAAGTGTCCCTCTATCTTTAGCTTGTAGCAGTGCTTGGCCTTTTTGATGCCCCTCTTCAGGTTTGCTCTGGATGCGCTGTAGGCTTGTGCATCTCCTGATCTGAAGGCAGTATTGCGTGACTTCAGCAGGAGTCGTACTTCCCTGTTCATCCAAGGCTTCTGATTTGGGTATGTGGTGATCTGTTTCTGGGTTGTAACACTGTCAATGGTGGTATTGATATGATCCAATACTGAGGAGGTGTAGGAGTTAATGTCCGTGTGAGCTCCACTGGTGGCTTGAGAAGCAAACATTCTCCAGTCTGTGTTTAGAAACCTTTCCTGGAGTGTGAAGTCTGCCCCCGCAGGCCACACCTTGATGGTCTTCACTGATGGCTTCACACGGTTGATGAGGGGTGCATATTTGGGGCTGAGGAACAAAGAGATGTGGTCTGACTGTCCCAGGTGGGGGAGGGGTGTTGCAACGTAAGCTCCGGCCATGTTTGTGTAAACATGGTCTAAGGTTTTGTTTCCTCTGGTGTGGCAGGAAACATGCTGGTGAAACTTGGGTAGCACTGACTTTAAGTTTGAGTGATTAAAGTCACCTGCAACAATAAACGCAGCTTCAGGGTGATCAGTCTGTTGTTTACTGATGGCTGCGTGAAGTTCTTTCATAGCAAGCTTGGCATCAGCATCCGGGGGAATATAGGCAGCAGTTATAATGGGATCAGTATAATGGGATCAGTGTCCGTATGTTTTATTAACCGTTTATGTTTCTGTAACCTAAACCCAAAATACCACCAATGCTATATTTTTCATGACTGTGTTGGCTCATACCAACTTACTAACTAGTTTGGGACTCCTATTTAATAGCCTTACCTTATAATACAGTTTTTTCAGCAGCGTTAGTGAAATTCGAGTAAAGTTGGACAATAAATTAGCTTGGTTCAAATTCCCAAAAATTTTGGTGACGGCTTAATGACCATGGGAAAAACCAGTTGAGAACCACTGGTCTAGACCACAAGACTTATGGGAGGAGCCCATCACAATGGCAACACACCAGTGTTACTGGCAGGATTGAAACTGTGATGATCATTGTCACGTAAAGATCACAAGTCTTATGTAGAGTAAAACAGCATTTTCTTGACCTTTATATGACTGGAATCCTCAGCTTTTTGTGTAGAGAACTCTCAAAGTTGCAAAACATTTCCACAAATGTCCAAATCCAGGTCTCTGAGAGGAGAAGACTAAACATAAACTGATTATTCTGTGGTTTGTTGCCTTGTAATGACACACTGAATCTCTTCAGGCTGAGGTCTTATGGCGAGAGTTTCTGCTCGCTGAGAGTCCATCACTGCTCTTTTCTGCAGTTGTTCAGTTCAATTCCTCATTTGGTCAGAGTCAAAGAGACACTCAGTGCAGCTTATGTACTCTAAAACTACCAGAACCCGAGACTGGATGAGCAAGACAACATTAAGCTCTCAAAACTGGAGGTTTTAGAGAACTGGTGTTCACGATAATGGTTTTCGCGTAATTTTAATAATTATATGGCTATATTGTATTTTTAAACCCTTTGACTATTCAGCAAAAAGCCACTGGTATTTGTACAAATCCCAAAAATATTAGAAATATATAGAGAGAGAAGCTAATGCTTGGGTTTCCGTCATTCCTATTTCCTGTCACAAGTTCTGAAAGGAGTATTTGCTCTCGCCAGATCAAAATCCTTTATGATGAACAGGCTGATGCCAACCGCTAACTCCACGGGGATCTGATCCTCATCCATGAGCCCTCTGCTTTTCCCTCTAATAACACCAAAAATCACATCCATCAGTGCAGACCCCAAGATTGGCCCTTTCCGAAAGTCAACAGAGACAGAAAAGTCTGTAATGCCTAGCAGAAGAAACTAGGGTTCACACAAATTTCTGCCTTTTAGATCTATTGTTTGGTGTTTAAAGATGAAAGACATAATTGTGTTATGATGACAAGATGTTTAAAGCTGTGGACAATTGTTATTTTACGGAAGTTCTGGCAAAAAAACGAAACGCGTACTTAAGTTTTATTTTAAGTAATTTTGAAAAAAAATTATATAATGAATTAATTTTAGTGGTGGGCCGTTATCGACGTTAACGCGAGACTCTTATCGGGCAATAAAAAAAATATTGCCGTTAATCTATTCTCAAAGTTGGGTTGGGAGCTGGGTCTATACTACGCAAGCTATGATGACTTTCACCTTGATATTTTAGCGCGGATGTACACCTAGCCGAATTGCACTGTAGGGGGCGAGAGAACGAGTCTTCGAACCTGTGTGTATGCCTACTAGTGTTGTCAAAAATATCCATATTTCGCTATGTATCGATACTGAAATATCTGAAACGATACAATACTCATTTTCTACAGTATCGATATCAGCTGCGCTCTCCTCTCCGACCGACAGCGAGTGACGCACCCGCCTCCTCTCATTCAGTCCGTTTAATCCTCTG
This sequence comes from Romanogobio albipinnatus, assembly GCA_023566225.1. Classification (NCBI taxonomy): domain Eukaryota; kingdom Metazoa; phylum Chordata; class Actinopteri; order Cypriniformes; family Gobionidae; genus Romanogobio; species Romanogobio albipinnatus. The sequence continues at coordinate 49,415,557 of CM042244.1, forward strand.
AACATTGCGAACGTGTGTTCTGCTGGACTTTTGTTAGTATTGGTGTGTCCGATCTGAATTTCGCGTGGGTTGCACATAACGTTAATTCTACTAATTCCCGCAGATTTCGCATTTGCATCTGAAGCACACATACACATACCGTAATAAAGCCGCCTCTGACATACAAGTGCAAAAATGAGCTCCTTTTTCCAGCTTATTAATGGTCAAATACACTCAAAAATGTCTCAATGCCCATCTTGGTGAGTTTTAACGTAAACACAGTCGTAACCAGCTCACAGGAACAGTGTTTGGATATGCGTGCGTCAGGTCTTAAAGGGACAGAAGTTATTTATTATTCAAACTACAAAAAGACAAACGATCACTTACGAGCACACATATTCTGAATGCCTTCGGCAGAATTCAAATGAGCCATTTTAATCTAGATTAATCAAGATTAATTTTGGAATTAATCCAAAATTAAAAATTAATTTTGGAATTAATCTATATTAAAAAATGTATCTATGCCCACCACTAATTAATTTACAATTCATTTATTGCTTAAATGTTTTTTATGCATGGATTTGTTTGGACACACACACACACACACACACACATACATATATATAGTATATTAAATTGATTTCTTTTAAATACCTATTTTACTTTTTCCAAAGAAAATGTGAGTGGTGGTGATGCTATGGCATTGTGGATGGGATCCAGGACATTCCCATTGTTGCTAAGGTACTCAATGTTTTTAGAGCATTGCCATGGCGCTGTTAGGGTGTGTTGGGTGGTTGCTAAGTAATATGGTAGTAATATGTAGTGGTTATTTATGATAGTGTTTGTGATATAATTTGACCCGGGCCTGTATCTCAAATTAAATGAATTTCATTCCCAACATATGAGCAGTAAAATATCCTAGAAATGATATCTAAAAGTTTTTTCCTAGTAATGTTTAGACCTTAAGCTTTGATATATTAATTATGACCTATGTTACATCTGTCCAGAATGAGCTTCTGTGAAGTTCCACCAATCCATTACTCTGGTTCATGTCGTCCAGTGTTTGGTTTAGTGTGGAGATACTAAATTATTGATGTAACTAAATATATTTAAATATTAAAAAGACCACATGTGCTAAATTATTAAAATGTCTAAATATGCTGAAATATTAAAAACATAAGTTATGAGTTTATTAGGTGTTCCTTTGTATCGCCAGGACTTTTCAAACAACTCCACGTACTGTGTGTGTGTGTGTGTGTGTGTGTGTGTGTGTGTGTGTGTGTGTGTGTGTGTGTGTATGACCACTTCCTTCCAGAGCAGTAGGGAATGCCACTTTGTAATTTTCCATCTATTTTTACACGGCAGGAGAAAAGCAAATACAGGGGGGGGGGGGGGGGGGGTGGGGGGGGGGGGGGGGGTTTCAAGCTAAATCTCAGGTCTGCTGGGAAACCTTGGCAATGTTTCAGGTGTTCCCCTCCACAGACACACACTCATACACATCCATACACACACAAAGACAGTTGTTTATGTTAGACATAGCCAGTAGTTCAATAAATGTACAGCATTTACAAAAAAAAGTACTATGGTATTACTATAGCTTTTTTGGACTTTACTGTGAAAGTAATACCATTTATGTTATTTTTTTTAAAATACCTGTTTTAATACATTTTTTCAATGGCATTTTAAAATGTTCTAGTGATGGCAAGGCTGTAATCATTACTCCAGTCTTTAATGTCACATGATCCTTCAGAAATCATTCTAATATGCTGATTTGCGGCTCAACAAACATTTCTTATAATTATCAATGTTGAAAACAGCTGTGCTGCTTAATATTTTTGTATTAACATATGATTCTTTGATGAATAGAAAGCTCAAAGAACATTTACTTTTGTAACATTACATTTCTTTACTGTCACTTTTGATCCATGTGTCCTATTATATTGTTATACAAGTTATAATATTTAATTTAATTATATATTAATTATTATTATTATTAAATATTTTATATCACAGTAATGGTGTACATAATGAATTTTCTGGATAAGTAAAAATGGTTTATATATTAAATACATTTCCATTTGCCAGTGTTTGTTTTGAGTAATGAATTAAATCAATCAATCTCAAATGCAAACTAAAGGACCAGATAATATGTTAGAATTAAAAACATATATCGTCAAACCTCACAGCTCTGGTAGAGCCACAGTACTGTTTTCTAAAGGAGGTAGAGTAAAAACAGATGAGATTGTGAACATGTGAAGATCTACTGTGAATAAAGGTCAGTGAGAGTCGTGAATCTAGCGCTGGCCTTGTGTGTTTGTGTGTGCTTGAGAGAAAGAGAGGTAACGATCTAAAGAAATTGTTTCAGTGCAGATGTGGACAGAAGAACATTGTTCAGTGTGTGTGTGTGTGTGTGTGTGTGTGTGTGTGTGTGTGTGTGTGTGTGTGTGTGTGTGTGTGTGTGTGTGTGTGTGTGTGTAACAGCTCTGTTGGCCATGTTGGATCATGCTGGCTGGATGAAAAGCACACTGTGAGGCTGCTGACGCTTACTGCCATGGGCCAAAGTCCAGACACACACACACACACACACTGCTCAGCTTTATCTATCATCCTTCTATCTGACAGAATGATAGATTTGTTATCTCTGCCTGTATAAATATCTTCAGACTGACAGAGAGAGAGAATGTGACGCAAATTAAGTAAATATAACTGACAGAAAAGGAGAGCTTTAATATGGAGGAAAAAGGAACCTGTAAAAATAACACGGGTTTTCAGAGAGAAAGCGAGAGAGAGGAACAGCTATGAATTTGGTGTTGTTTTACACTTTTGCTTCAAGCTAAATTGAAGGTCATAGAGTGGAAAAGTGGCTTTTGAGCAAAGCTGACGTGGGTGAGAGATGTTTGAGTCGATTGGCCAGTTTCCTCCTCTCTAACAAGAAACAGGCAGCCATATGGTCCACAGAGCCAAGATGGCCACTGTGCTACTTTTGGCGGGAACAGAGAAACAGGAAGATCTAAGTGTGGGTCAAAACAGACCAAATATGTGCAACCTCATCCATGAAAACACCTCTTCATGAGGCCAAAGAGCATTTATCCCTATGTAAATGTCCCTGGCTTGTGAATAACTTATGGGTTTTTTTTAACATATGACATATTTAATGTCATAATTACTTAATTTTAGACCTACTTTTCAACTTTCCTAGTCAGAATTTCTATTTGTAAAAGTTCATTTTGTGCAGTTCAATTTGTATGCATTATATCTACTATTTGTGAAGAATACAGAAAAGTTCTACAAATGTATACTTTTATGACAAAACTACATTTCTCATGATTCTCAGCTAAATACACTGTTTAAACACCTAATGCACATTTTTGCTTTGCATGTTGCTGAACTACTGCTAAAAAGTATCCTGTTTTTTTTTTAATTGAAAAGAATAGAGAAATCAAATCTGAAATTGACAAACACATACAGTACCGGTCAAAAGTTTGGGAACATTACTATTTTTAATGTTTTTGAAAGAAGTCTCTTCTGCTCATCAAGCCTGCATTTATTTGATCAAAAATATAGACAAAAACTGTAATATTGTGAAATATTTTTTAAATCAGCATATTACAATGATTTCTGAAGGATCATGTGACACTGAAGACTGGAGTCATGGCGGATGAAAATTCAGCTTTGCATTATAGTTTAAAGTATATTAAAATAGACAACCATTATTTTAAATTGTGATAATATGTTACAGTTTTTCTATGTTTTTGATCAAATAAATGCAGGCTTGATGAGCAGAAGAGACTTCTTTCAAAAACATTAAAAATAGTAATGTTTCCAAACTTTTGACCAGTACTGTACATTTTACTTTGTCTGGCTATCTTTCAAGCATAGTTCAAATGACTCTGTATGCAATTGGATAGTCCTTCAACCAATCAGACCACAAGAGGCGTGACAAACGAGCATAATTCAAATGACTCTGTACGCAATTGGATAGTCTATTCAACCAATCAGACCACAAGAGGCGTGATAAACAAGCATAATTCGAATGACTCTGTACGCAATTGGATAGTCCTTCAACCAATCAGACCACAAGAGGCGTGATAAACGGGCATAATTCAAATGACTCTGTATGCAATTGGATAGTCCTTCAACCAATCAGACCACAAGAGGCGTGATAAACGAGCATAATTCAAATGACTCTGTACGCAATTCGATAGTCCCTCAACCAATCAGACCACAAGAGGCGTGACAAACGAGGATCATTCAAATTACTCTGTATGCAGTTGGGTAGCGTGATAAACGGGCATAATTCAAATGACTCTGTATGCAATTGGATAGTCCTTCAACCAATCAGACCACAAGAGGCGATCCATCGTTATCCGTCATCGTGTTAAACCGCCAATAGCGTGCCAGGTGGATAAGCCAGTCTGTGATTGGTTCCCGCAAAAGTATGACAGAAGCAGGATAAATGAATGTACAGGTTTCCAGCCTGAGCTGCAGGGCGAAATCAAATCGCCGGCAAATCAGGCTGGGTTTACCCAGTCTACATTTTACTAAATGTACACACACATTACCTCATAATTACGACTATGGGAAAATATATAGTTGTCTTCCACTGAATATTCTGATTTACACACAAATAGATTTGGGGTAATATGTTTTTATTTCATTTTTTTATTCATTTTAAAATATATTAAAATAGAAAAAGTTATTTAAAGTTGTAATCATATTTCACAATATTACTGTTTTATTGTATTTGTAATGAATAAGTGCAGCCTTGGTGAGATAAGAGACTTCTTTCAGAAACATTAAAAAAATCAAACTTTTCAACGGTAGTGTACATCACATTATGAAAGTTAAATCTGTTTTTATGCATGTCACTGCATTATGAGGGCAGCTCGCAGCTTAATGATTAGAGCAGACTGTGGATGGCCTTCTTTCAGATGATAAAATTAGAACAGGTATCACATGACCAGGCATCTAAAACACACTTATGCGAACACACACACGCACGCACACATACTCATCCAGAAACACAAACAAGTATCTATGCTCTCAACGACGTGTATTTGCATATCATGCAAATCATTTGCCTGAATATAGTCAAATATGCTTTCCCTTCCCAGCAGCCCTCACAAGCTCCAATCCGACAAGACAGAGGTGAAGATGAGATCAACCAGTAGTAGAGAGGACCAGCACTCCCCTTTAACGCTTATCTCTCCATTTTGGCTCGAGTTGTGCAATTATGTGATGTACCAGAGGGCTCTTCCCATTTTAATGGTGCTGTTTGCTGGTAACGAACACTCCTTTCACCTTGTTCAGTCAGACAGAACAAATCTAAATGATAAACAGGATGTTCAAAGCCGATGTAAAATAGGCTATATTTGTACACCTGTTGAATTCTGTTTTGGCCATTTTGTTTATCGGTCAATGACATGACATGTATTTTTTGTCCGAATTCATTATTTTCCTAAAAAGAAAAAATGTATAAATACATGTCACATATCAAATTGATCTACAATATTTCTTTCATAAGATACTCTTTTAATTTTTTTTAAATTCAATTGACTTTTTGAGTTGTGGTGTTTCAAAGACCTAAAATATCAGGTGGTGCGACCAGCAAATTTACATTTAAAAGTATCAATTCCCACTGCAATTGCAAAACGTAGAAGTAAGAAATATAAATGTAAACCATTATATAATGTATACAAATAAAAAAAAATAATAATAAAAAAAAACACATAAAAAATGTGTTTTGAACACATAGAAAAGTGTCTGGACTAAAAGGGCAAAACATAGAAAAGGGAAAGGGAATTTACCATGTGATATGCATTTTACAATGATTCATATGTATATTGTATATGTATATTAATTTAAATGAATATATGGTCGCACCACCTGACATTTTCTGGGTGGTAAAATCAGAAATCTTGTTTAATAATGAATTAATGCTGTCTTAAAAGCTGTAAAACCAATATGAATCAATACCATACATGTTTTGGACATAAAAATGCATTTTAAAACTCTTTTGCTTAAAATAATTTTTTTTTAAATTATTCTTATTTGTCATTGACCCTTATACAGACTACATTCAGTGTAATGAATTGAATTACATAGTGGCATATTTATTTATTGTTATAATAATCATTAATAATTAGAAACTTGGTAGCCTGGATACCAGCTGAACATAGCCCCGCCCACAACATTTGAGGTTGGGAAGTTCGGTCTGGACTTGATCTGTTGTGGAGCAACTATGTTCGGACCAATCAAATTGTCAGGGCGGACTTTATACAATGATGGACAGATGATGAACAGTAACGTAATCATCCTCGTCACAAAAGAGCGCTTGGGTTGAATTCATTCTAATCCTAAACGGAGAACTTGTTCGTATATGCATTCACCTTTACTATTTCTCTCAAAAATTATGATCATGTTGGTAAGTATTCCATGTATACTTAAATTATTTTTTTCCAGCATGCGTGCAGTTGACAACTATGCGTCGCTCGACATACATTGGTTGTAGGTCTATCCAATTTCTTTCCTGGTTCGGTTTAAACACGCCCCAATACTAGAATCAGAGTATGATGATGTCAGGCTACAAATTGGGGCTAGATTGACTAAACAGGGCAAATTAGCGTGAGAGCGAAATGGGAGTGGAAAGTTCTTCGCGTGATCTACGTACAGCGCACACATGAAAGAACACATATGCAGCCGGATCATTTCTATAATGACCAACGCAATCTACCAATAGTGGTGTCTGGTAATGGCATAAAAACCAGGAAATTGACAAGTGCAAACCTTAGTAATGGCGAGTTCAGGCTGCAAGATTTTCAAACTCGTCGGATCACTCAGTAGCATTCAGTCACTGCTGTGTTCACACTGCACGATGGATCAGCGACAGGAGGTTTCACACTGCATGACTTTACAATAGGAAGAATCACCGACAACTCTCTCCGGTGCGCAAACTACGTTTTACAACCAAACACGTGAGATGTGACAAGTAAACAATGCCAGATCACGCGTGCGTCAGACCGGAGTTCTCGCGCGAGCCTGGAATTGTTATTACGCGAATAGAAGAAAAAGAAAATGGCGGAGGAAATGGTTGGGGAGACACAGGGAGCAAGGATAGTGTTCTGCAAAGAGAGTTTGAGGTAAAGGGATAATTTTGCAATGTGCTGCAGTCGCGGCTGGTCAAGCAAATGTTTGTGCTTTGTTTCTGTTTGATATAGTTGTAAATATATCTATTAAAATACTGATATTCTGGTCTATAACTCCTCCCTGAACCTCCCGCTGCCCTGTATCTAGCTCTCTCATTGGCTGTAGGTCATCGACGATGTATCAGTCAGAACTCATTTCACACAGCAGGATTTTGAATCGCCGACAGGTCCAGATATTTAGCATGACAAATATCTCACGGGCATCGGCGACTAGTCAGCGATTCTCTCAGATCGCGTCTTTGTTAATTCACTCTACCTATGATTTCGGGCATTTGTCGGCGATTTTGCAAAACCTGTCTGCGAACCCAAAATCGGGGCTTAAATCGGCCAGTGTGAACGGCATTAATCACCATGATCATTTAAATACTATAAATGTTGTATCTGAAAGGGAAACTCAATAATATGCCTTTTCTGTTTGTCTTTAGTAAATCCTGACACACAGTTTATTAACGCCAAAAGAGGGTTTGCTCTGAAGCAAGCTGTTAGTAAATCTGGCTCTTGGTGCTTCTGGTCAGCAGAAAGACATTTTCTTACATTTTGATTATAATTTCAGCTATTTAAATAAACATTAACCATTATGTAATATTATTGTTTTAAGTAAAAATTACTATCCATTGCCAGATTTAGTAAAAAAAAAATACTATAATGGGCCCTGTTTAGTAAATCTGGCCCTATGTTTTTAGGAAAATGTAGCTTTTTTTAAATTGCGAGTCTATGTTTTAGAGAATTTCTAGGTGTCATTTTGTGTACCAGAAGAAGTCGTGTAACTACTGTGAGTTTTAAGGATGAAGTGTGTAATTTTGTGCCTCTAGCATCACAAAACTTGCTAAAATAATGAATGTTTTCAAACAGGTTTCTTGAGCACTCTCCCCATCTGCCATAGGTCGGACAAACGGATAGCCCCGCCCCCAAACTCACAGCATTGGTTGAGCTCATGTTGCTGTGTGGGGCTGCAAAAAATGACACACTTCAGCTTTAAGCCTTAACTGATTTAGCTGTAAGGCCCCTTCAGGTTTACCTTAGAATTCATCCATCAATCACGAACCTGCCCTGCCCTTACATATTGATCTTTGTTCAAAGAAAAAATGTAATAGAACAAGGCATGGCATGAGAGCAACAAAAGAATGAATTTATAAAGGCTAGATGCTGAGAAGAGATGTTGTTAATGGGATTTGTTTTCAATAGCGAGGTGTGGAAGCCTAAATCTCTCCGACAAGTGATGTTGCGTAACATTACCAAGGATGCTTGATCAATGTGACTTAATGACATTACATACATTTTTTTTTTGACATGATCCTGATGTTAATTGCCTTTTAAGAGCTTTGCATTGTTATGTATGACTTTGCCAGCTTCGAAACTGACAGTGGCAAATCCATTAGCAAAGTCTTCTTACAGCTAATGGACTCAGTCTTGGCAGCAAATGATTTCATCTGGATTTTTTCTCTAAGATGGTTTTACACTTGTTTCTTTAAAGGAAGGCTTCTATGATTATATATCACCGACACATGGCTAAATGTTCCTGTTTGCTCTCTTTTCAGTTCGACCCAATGTGTATGATTATTTCAGTAGGTTCAATATGTTCTCTCCCACAAGCTTGATACTCTTAGGGAAGAAAAATACAAAGAGCACACTTTTAATATCTGGATTGTTTTTTCCTAGACAACAATGGGGACCTTTTTTTTCCTGAAGAAAATGTGAATTGTGCTTGCCTTTGCAAAATTGGTTGTCGGGCCATTGCTATGCATTTTCATTGGGTTTTGAGTGGATGCTATATACACTGTAAAATAATGTATGATCTATGTTTTTCATTGCTATAACTCATTGAAATAAGTTAAACAATTTTCATCTTTTTTATATGTTATACAAGATTCAACAAATTTTTTAAGTCATTTTAATGTCATTTAAGTTGAAATGACTTAAATTTTTAAGTACAATCAACTTAGATATTTAAGGCAGCAATTTTTATTATTTTTATTTTATTTTATACTATCTTAAAGTAAAAAAAATTGTTGGTTGATTTGAGGTATAATCAGTTTGGTTATTGTAAAACTAAAAACAAACTCTTAAAACAAATTAAGTTTGAAATAAAGCTGAAATTCTGCTGAAATTCAATTTCCATTTATTTGTATAGCGCTTTTCACAATACATATAATTTGAAATGAAATAAAATATAAATATTAGATTAAAAATATAACTTTTTAAAGGTCCCATGATGTGGATTTTTTTATTTTATAATGTTTCCTGAGGTGTACTTATATTGTTAGTATGATTTTTACATCATAACATGTCATAATTTAGAAATGAAAGGCATTTTTCTATCCTGATTTTAACCCTCTGGCTTGAATGCTCTGTTTGAAGGGGCGTGTCTGCTGTGAGACTTCAGTGTAAACGCCCACTGTTGTGATTGGCTTACATCTTTGCAATTGAAATGCGTATTACATGTGAAACCCCTCATGAATGCTTTTACTTCGTTTTTTTACTATTACAGCCATCGAGATGAACGAATCGTGAAAGTGTTGATTATAGCATTATTTTTAGACCTTTCCCATCACATGAAAGGCTGCAGTGATGAGCATTGAGTACACAGACAGTTTATCGTGTGAATGCAGTGATCTAGCTGTTTCTCTCACAAAATGCTTTTACCACAGCTAACAGCAAACACAATATCGATATAAATACAGTAAGAGCTTCGTTGTGCAGCATAACAGCGTCATTCATTATAACGGCAGTTTGGGCAAGTGTGCATATACACTCGCGACGTGTGATTGACAGCTCTGAACATTATAAAGAGAGTGTTCTTTGATCGCTCTCTGTAGTTTAATCACAATTTAAATAACAGATTTGTTTCATGCTACTAAGAGAAACAATGTGAAGTTGATCGTTTAGTCACTGGCTTGATTCACTGAGGCATAAACAGTATTAAACGACTTAGAAAGAAAGTCTGTGTGAACTTGAGTGATTAGCTACACATCAGAAATCACTGATCACAGATCAGGCATTAATGAACACTGTTATTCAATTTCGGTGGTGGTGCTGTCGAATCCATATCGTAAAAGTCTGTTTGTAAAGCCTGTGCTGAATTAAATGTAAAAAAAATAAATGTAATCCATCTTTGGGTGGGCAAAAAAGAGGAAAGGGGAGGTAACCTTTCCCCGTATGACGTCATATAGGGGAGATTCCAGATTGGCCCATCTGAGCTTTCATTTTCTCAAAGGCAGAGCAGGATACCCAGGGCTTGGTTTACACCAAGGGGCAACCTCCCGCAGTTTCTCTTGAAGCCAATACGGAAGTGACTTAAACTGCAATTCATCGACTGGCCACTAGAGACATGCTCTAAAAGGGAGCAGAATCTCATTGAGCCCCATGTTAAAATGCTCAAAAAGAACATGTTTACAGCCTCGTACAAATTATGGTTTTGGTCTATATGTCTAATTTTGCCCTTCATGACAACTGTGAGGGGGGGTGAATTTTTTTAGAACTCATTCGTTTACATTATATAAAGCCTTAAAGTTCTGCATAATTAAGGGCGTGGCCACTTTGAGTGACAGGTGGATTGCCGTTTATCTGCTGTCTGTTAGTCATCACGTCACCTCAGCTCCGCCCATGTCCCGCCTTTTTGCCCATTTTCTGTTATCCGGGAGTGATGCGCGATGACGCGCTGCCAAGATGGCAACGGCCAGCTCGACCCTACTTTACACTTCAAAACTGCTCTTCAGAATCCTACGGGTGACGTCACGGACACTATGTCCATATTTATATTTACAGTCTATGGTTTACACCTATCGCCATTTCTAGCCACTGGGGGACCATAGACAGGCTAGGGCAGGGGTCTCCAACACGTCGCTCGCGAGCTACCAGTAGCTCGTGGCCTGATGGAGGTAGCTCGCCAAGCTTTTTCATCTAATCAGAGTGAGCTAATATAGACGGGTGTCCCACCCCCTCCAACGCAAATCAAGTTTGACATATGAGCCGTGAGGTTATTATTTTTTATTTATGAACAAATGTAAATGTAAACATGCAAATGTAGGGATGTCACAAGTACCGGTACTTGACTTCGATACCATGTCGGTAGTGAAATTTTTTAAATGTGATGATACCAGCATTCCCGAGGTACCCGCAGCTGCGTTCAGTCGCTTCTGTGTTTATCTAAGCGCGGGGCTCCAGACTGTAGCCGAATATATACTAGTTTCTGTGAATATTAAACTGCAAAATGCTATTTAAATATTACTCCTGCATGTTCTGCGTCTCTGTGGGTGCGCGCACACACACACAAACAAAGACGCTCGCTGTCTTTGTAGTCTCTATTGTTTGTCACTAAATGAGGACCTAACACTCATTTTAAAAAAAAAACTCATAACATGAACACAAACACAAACACACAAAGGTCAACTTAAAGACAACCCGTCAAAATAAAAGTTCGATTTAACGTGAAGAAATAGACAGAATATATTATCTATACTACATTAGATTTAACTACGTCTCTATGTAATAATAATACGTCTCTACTAATAATAATAATTATGCCTAGATGGTTGCTTATTTTTCACTGGATCTTTTATTTATAAACAATGTTTACTTTTAAACAGCATACAGCCTTTAAATATTTATGTATTATTTACTTATACTGATTATCATAAATAATAAACGTATTGAATTTAATAGATTTATTTATTTAAATAGTTAAATAAAAAATAAATAAAAAAACATTTTGCTGTGGTACCAAAATTGGTCCCAAGTACCGTAAAAGTTATGGTATTGGTACTGACTACTGGAACTACTACTACACTCCTTCAGGTGTAAAACAGTTTGGATAGTTGTTAATATGAGAATTATGATGTATTATTTAAGAGTTTTAAGTATTGTATAACATGAGTAGCTCTCGGCGACTTTCATTTTTAAAAAATAGCTTTCAAATGAAAAAAGGTTGGAGACCCCTGGGCTAGGGGAACTCATATTAATGTTAAAAAACCTCATTAAGTGAAATTTTCATGCCATGGGACCTTTAAACAAAAATGATAAATGCCTTGGCAACTACCTGAAATAAGCTGAAGTACTAAAACTAAATGACTAAAACTGAAACAAAAATGATAAATGCCTTGGCAACTACCTGAAATAAGCTGAAGTACTAAAACTAAATGACTAAAACTGAAACTGAAATAAAAATGAAGGAAATATAAAAAAATAAAAATGACAAAAGCACATAAAATTACTTAAACTAAAATTAAATAGAAAACTTAAATTTAAACATGTAAGTGCTATTATATTATATAAATAATAATAATAAAACAACACTAGATATCATTTATTTACTTCCTTGACCAAATTATCTGAGCTGTTTTACAATTTACCTCATTCATTTTTAAATCCTTGTGCTGAATTGTTTGTTAACTGCAGGAACTTTGGGGAAAATATCTGAGGCGCTGATACTAAAACATATTTCAGATATCATGATCTTCTGAGCTAAGAACAAGCAACCTTCTGGGCTTTTCTTGCAGAACAACATTCAATATAGATTGTTGTTCTTGTCTTATTTTGGACTGTTTAGTTAAGCTTGCAAGTTTCTTAAGGGAGTTTGTAGTGTGGGATCCGAATACCATCAGCCTCCTGTTTATAGGAGCTGATCTTGTACGTCTGAAGACCTCAGCGCTTTGGAATACGGCCCCCAGCGTTCCGCCAAACCCAGCCAGCTTCTACAGTCATCATGGCGGCCGGGTCAATCTCATGTTGCACACACTCACGGCTTTTAAAGCTCACGTCATCTCTGACCCCGTATCAACTCTAGTGTCTGTGTGTGTGTGTGTGTGTGCACGCACTTTCTCTGTATATGGCTATTTTTGACACCAAGCTTACATTCCGAAGTCTGAGACTGAAGGGTGAGAGTCTTTTTAGTTGTGTGTGTGACTCGCTCTGTTTACATTTCGTTAAGTAATGGCAAACACACAACACTCTTGTCAGGGTTTTTACTACACTAAACACTGATTAAAAATCAAAGCTAAACATTATTCAGCTACTGAACTCTGAGACACTAATGTATGGCTCAATCTGTTAGATTACTCAGTCATAAAGTTAATGAAATCTATCTATCTATCTATCTTATCTATCTGTCTGTCTATCTATCATTTTGTCTGTCTGTCTGTCTATCTATCTATCTATCTATTTATCTATCTATCTATCTATCTATCTATCTATCTGTCTATCTATCAATTTGTCTATCTATCTATCTATCTATCTATCTATCTGTCTGTCTGTCTGTCTGTCTATCTATCTATCATTTTGTCTGTCTGTCTATCTATCTATTTTATCTATCTACCTTTCTATCTATCTATCTATCTATCTATCTATCTATCTATCTATCTATCTATCTATCTATCTATCTATCTATCTATCTATCTATCTATCTATCTATCTATCTTTCTATCTAGCTATCTATCTATCGATCTATCTATCTATGTCTGTCTATCTATCAATTTGTCTATCTATCTATCTATCTATCTATCTATCTATCTATCTATCTATCTATCTATCTATCTATCTATCTGTCTGTCTGTCTGTCTGTCTGTCTGTCTATCTATCTATCTATCTATCTATCATTTTGTCTGTCTGTCTGTCTGTCTGTCTATCTATCTATTTTATCTATCTATCTATCTATCTATCTATCTATCTATCTATCTATCTATCTGTCTATCTATCAATTGATCTATCAATTTATCTATCAATTTATCTATCTATCTATCTATCTTATCTATCTGTCTATCTATCAATCATTTTGTCTGTCTGTCTATCTATCTATCTATTTATCTATCTATCTATCTATCTATCTATCTATCTATCTATCTATCTATCTGTCTATCTATCAATTTGTCTATCTATCTATCTATCTATCTATCTATTTATCTATCTATCTATCTATCTATCTATCTATCTATCTATCTATCTATCTATCTGTCTGTCTGTCTATCTATCTATCATTTTGTCTGTCTGTCTATCTATCTATTTTATCTATCTACCTTTCTATCTATCTATCTATCTATCTATCTATCTATCTATCTATCTATCTATCTATCTATCTATCTATCTATCTATCTATCTATCTATCTATCTTTCTATCTAGCTATCTATCTATCGATCTATCTATCTATGTCTGTCTATCTATCAATTTGTCTATCTATCAATTTGTCTATCTATCTATCTATCTATCTATCTATCTATCTATCTATCTATCTATCTATCTATCTATCTATCTATCTATCTATCTATCTATCTATCTATCTATCTGTCTGTCTGTCTGTCTGTCTGTCTGTCTGTCTGTCTGTCTGTCTGTCTATCTATCTATCTATCATTTTGTCTGTCTGTCTGTCTGTCTGTCTATCTATCTATTTTATCTATCTATCTATCTATCTATCTATCTATCTATCTATCTATCTATCTATCTATCTATCTATCTATCTATCTATCTATCTGTCTATCTATCAATTGATCTATCAATTTATCTATCAATTTATCTATCTATCTATCTATCTATCTATCTATCTATCTATCTATCTATATATCTATATCTATCTATATCTATCTATATATCTATGTCTGTCTATCTATCAATTTGTCTATCTATCTATCTATCTATCTATCTATCTATCTATCTATCTATCTATCTATCTATCTATCTATCTATCTATCTATCTATCTATCTATCTATCTATCTATCTATCTATCTAATCTATCTATATATCTATCGTTCTATAGTTCTTTTGTTCTATCGTTCTATCTATAATTCTATCTGTCTGTTTGTCTGATCTTTTTCTCAGTGGTCTTGTGTGAGTAATGTATGATTACAGTAACATTCAGCAAATGCAGTCCACCTCAACACACTCAACAGCCGCTAGAGAAGGGGACTGTACTAGTCTCACCATGTATGGAGACAGAACACCGAATGCCCTACCGCGGCCGGACCACTGTTAGTCGCACGCTCATGGAATGTACACTCACAGAAAACACAGACACACTGGGCATTCATTAGAGAATAAATGACTGTTTGAAAGCATAAACATGAGCGCAGTAAATCCACAGAGGACGTTTTCATTCCTGGATCACGCCATAGTAACAACCAGCACTGAGATCTAACACACACACACACACACACACAGAGCATGAAGCCACAACCAGTAGGCCGAGAAAACTGTTTATCTGACATACTGTCCTAATGTGTCATAACAAAATCATCTTAATTCCTGCCTCCCCCCTACACTCTCTTGCTCTTTTCATTTTTTTTAATATTTAAATATTTACACTAAAAAAAGTTTTGGACATTTACCATGGTAGTATTCTTTGAATCGCCCGGAGTATAATGTAAATAACATGCTACATGAACATTCAGTACTATGGTAGATATCAAAGGAAGCATGGTATTGCGCAGTATAAAATGATAAGGGCCTAAATAGTGGGCCCACCTTTGCCATAGGGCAGTCCAATATCAATGCCTGCAATCTTCGGTATTCATAGCTTTCAGTCACTTGTGGAGACCTGGAGGGCAGAACATCCATAGACCCATAGCACAAGCCTGTCAGTACTATACATACTATATATAGAGGAAAGCAGATACACCCAGAATGAAAACACAACGAGCTAAATTGCACATTAAGCGTTTTCTTAATAATGGTTTTGCAAGGGAAAACCCTTAACGTAAAACTTTGCATGTTGTGTTCTTATTCTGGACACATCTGTTGTCTTGTGCTGAAAGAAAATGTTGTATATTGATGCATTTAGAATTACATTAGATCTTAGTACAAACTAACATTCGGGAAATAGAGGAAGTCATGTTTAGAGGAAGTCATGTTTATCCCTCCTAATTACAAATTGCCATCTGATACTACGCAAAGAGAAAAGGGGTGTCAAAATTGGGGTACAATAGCTTGTTGCAGTACCCTAAAAAGGACATATTTGTACCTTTTTTACCACAAAAGGTTCATAGTAGTACTCCAAGGTACTAGTATGCACCTTTTCTCTATATAGTACTTTTTGTAAGGTAAATACTGTAAACAATTGCCTTTTGAAGAAAAAAAAAGCACACACCAAAATGTTGTCCCACTGAAAAAAAAGAAAGTTTGTGCAAAAAAAAGAAAGTGCAAAACACTCTGGAAGTCGTGTGTATACTGGAGGACATGCATATTAGTTTTTAAAAACTTTAAAACCTGAATTGGCCCCTAAAAGCG
Organism: Romanogobio albipinnatus; assembly: GCA_023566225.1. Taxonomy (NCBI): domain Eukaryota; kingdom Metazoa; phylum Chordata; class Actinopteri; order Cypriniformes; family Gobionidae; genus Romanogobio; species Romanogobio albipinnatus. The sequence goes on from CM042244.1 coordinate 49,431,950, forward strand.
TTAGATAGACAGCTTATCAGGAACACCCTGACCCTGACCTACTTCAGTGTGTTTGTGCAAGTGTGTGTGTGCGTGCATGTTTTTCTATCCCAGTGGGGACTTAAACCTGAATGCACGCAGACTCATGGGGACTCGTGTCACCGTGGGGACCTAAATTGAGGTCCCCATGAGGAAACAAGCTTATAAATCATACAGAATGAGTTTTTATGAAAATGTAAAAATGCAGAAAGTTTTGTGTGATGGGTAGGGTTAGTGTAGGGGGATAGAAGATACAGTTTATACAGTATAAAAACCATGACGTCTATTGAGAGTCCCCACAAAGATAGTAAACCAGACGTGTGTGTGTGTGTGTGTGTTGCTGTGAAAGAGAGATTTGATCGCTGCGTGACTCAGCTTCTAGCGAACTTTGGGAGTGGACACTGCACTTCCTGTAGAGCTAAACAGGCTGAGTCATCAAAGCTCTGACTGACAGGAAATGCATCATCAACCCCGATGCATCAATCATTAAGAGGGAGGGGTTATCGAACTGCATTATTCATTAGCGCGGTGACCGTAACGCACAGACTGTACACAAGATGCACTCCTTTTTTGGGGGATAAATTCTTCTCATATCACATAAGCAAACAGAGTTATATTTGTAGTGCCATAATAAGCAAATCATGTGCATGTGTTTGTGAAGCAGCATATCATAGGTGAAATGCATATAATTACAGACATTTTTGAGGTTGTGTGTGTGGGTTTCTTTAAAAACACACACACACACACAAGCGGTGGTACAGATGTGACCAGCCCTCCACAGACTGTTTGCTCAAACCTTGTGTCTGTAGTGGTCATGGTATCCTAGCAACAGAGCCCTCCATCTAAGCCCAGCTCATTCTGATGTGTATTTATGAAAAGGGATTGAAAACACACTGAATTCAATTATCAAAGCCCTTGAATAATGAAGAAAGAGAGAGGAAAGGAGTATCTTTTATCTTTGTAAATGAATCTGTCGTTTATTTATGTTCACAAACTCTGATAATATATGCATTTTGCAGAGTATATAGTTATTGACTTGATTTTGATTGGTCAATCGCTGCATTCTGCAGTAAATCGTTTTTGCATTATATCTGTTACACTTTACATTTGAGGGTTTTTTATTAATAACTCTGCTATTTTTATGTCCCTCATATCACATGACTATGAAACAATTTTAAATCTGTATTTCATATCCATTTATTTATTTATTTGCTAAGAAGACACCGGTTAATTTAGTCAGCTGGACATTATCCCAAAATAAACTCCTTCAGGATGAAACAAGATCCCTCGGCTCCCTGATCATCCTGTGGATGTTTATTTTGTGGTAATGACCGGCGGTCTGTACATTGTCTCATAGGAGCTATGTTTGAAACTCAATATTAGCATAGTGTTTACTGTATGCTTAGCAATTTATACTGCACACAATTTTTTAAATAGCATGTGAAATTGTATGCAGTATGCAACAGTAAACATTACACATTAATATTATTCTCACATGACCTTGCATATTTTATCCAGCAAATAATAATAATAATAATATAATAATAATCTTTATTTTATATAGCGCCTTTAAAAAGAGAATCTCAAAGCGCTTTACAAGCATAGACAGATTAAAAGCACAAGATACATATATAAAAATATAAAAAAAATCATATAAAAGCCATTCTGAAAAAATGTGTCTTAAGAGCAGATTTAAAAACAGTAAGAGAATCCGCCTGTCTGATCATCATCGGAAGAGAATTCCAGAGTTTAGGTGCACAAGTGGAGAAGGCCCGGTCACCCATAGAGCGTAGACGGGTAGAAGGAACAACTAAAAGGCCCGCATCGGAGGAGCGGAGATTACGTCTAGGCGAGTAAACAGTTAAAAGTTCGGATATGTATTGAGGCGCCAAGCCATTAAGGGCCTTGTAAGTCAGCATAAGAATTTTAAAATCAATCCGAAACCTGACTGGAAGCCAGTGCAGTGACTCTAAAACTGGAGTGATGTGTTCGCTAGTCCTGGTGCGTGTGAGAATTCTAGCGGCCGAATTTTGCACTGACTGTAATTTATTTAAGGTAGTTTTAGAGACCCCATTCAGAAGCGCATTGCAATAATCAATGCGAGAAAATACGAAAGTATTAATCAACTTTTCCGCAACAGGAACAGATAGCATGGGGCGTAGTTTTGCAATGTTTCTGAGGTGAAAAAATGAATTTTTAACTGTATTTTGGACATGAGGGTCAAATGATAAATTTTTGTCAAATATCACCCCCAAGTTTTTTAATTTAGTTTGAAACTCCAGAGCAGAGCCGTCAATTTTTAGAGGAAAATGACTGGATTTGTTGATTTGCAGGGGTGAACCGATAAGCATTACCTCGGTTTTATCACCATTTAGACACAGAAAGTTTTGTGACATCCAGATTTTGCATCAAATAGCATCAAATTATCATCCTTTTGTCCTGTTTTGTTTAAAAATGATCTTTTGTCAGTCTGATGACATAATGAGTAAAATTTTAATTTACTTCCATTCATATATGTAAGGAATAATTGACAACGGGCTGTTGAATTAGCTATTAGAAAAGTTGGGCGAAGTTACACTTCGGGTGTGCATTATTTTCTAATAATTCAGTGGATCGGAGTCAATTATTCCATTTATACTACGGTTACCACACCTCAAATGTTCAGATGATGTATTTCAAAACATTTGTCAGGTTTTTGTCCTTAAAACGTTCTTAGGGCTAATTTCTTACACCTCATCCCAAGCCTCCGTTGCTAATTCCAAAATGCCATTTTAGAGCTACAGAGACTTGAGCCACTGATACCAGGCCAGTGAAGTTATTAATGCAGTGAGAGAGAGATAGAGAGAGAGAGAGAGAGAGAGAGAGAGAGAGAGAGAGAGAGAGAGAGAGAGAGAGAGAGAGAGAGAGTGTGTGTTTGTGAATTACCTGAGTCTATGCCTGAGTCTCTCAACAGTGTTCGTCACCAGCGCCTCTACTAATAGTGAAACTGTAAGTTTATCTGCTTCAAGAACAGCGGCCTTATTACCTCTCTAGTGTGAAATGTCATGTAGCTTTTAATTTGCTCAACTTTTTTACTGATAAAATTGTCAGAGCAGTGTGTGTCCGTAGTGTATGTGTGTGTGTTTGAGTGGGAGAGCTGGAGAAAGAGAGATTTTGTGGGAAAAACATGGAGATGCGGTCAAGACCATGGAACTACTTTAACCATGCGTTTTCCTGAAAATAACTGCACACCTTAGAATGTTCATCAACCAATCAGATTCAAGCATTCAACAGCCCTGTAGTATAAATATAAATATATGATGCAGTACATACACTAACCTAAAGGATTATTAGGAACACCTGTTCAATTTCTCATTAATGCAATTATCTAATCAACCAATCACATGGTAGTTGCTTCCATGCATTTAGGGGTGTGGTCCTGGTCAAGACAATCTCCTGAACTCCAAACTGAATGTCAGAATGGGAAAGAAAGGTGATTTAAGCAATTTTGAGCGTGGCATGGTTGTTGGTGCCAGACGGGTCGGTCTGAGTATTTCACAATCTGCTCAGTTACTGGGATTTTCACGCACAACCATTTCTAGGGTTTACAAAGAATGGTGTGAAAAGGGAAAAACATCCAGTTAGCGGCAGTCCTGTGGGCGAAAATGCCTTGTTGATGCTAGAAGTCAGAGGAGAATGGGCCGACTGATTCAAGCTGATAGAAGAGCAACTTTGACTGAAATAACCACTTGTTACAACCGAGGTATGCAGCAAAGCATTTGTGAAGCCACAACACGCACAACCTTGAGGCGGATGGGCTACAACAGCAGAAGACCCCACCAGGTACCACTCATCTCCACTACAAATAGGAAAAAGAGGCTACAATTTGCACGAGCTCACCAAAATTGGACAGTTGAAGACTGGGAAAATGTTGCTTGGTCTGATGAGTCTCGATTTCTGTTGAGACATTCAGATGGTAGAGTCAAAATTTGGCGTGAACAGAATGAGAACATGGATCCATCATGCCTTGTTACCACTGTGCAGGCTGGTGGTGGTGGTGTAATGGTGTGGGGGATGTTTTCTTGGCACACTTTAGGCCCCTTAGTGCCAATTGGGCATCGTTTAAATGTCACGGCCTTCCTGAGCATTGTTTCTGACCATGTCCATCCCTTTATGACCACCATGTCTGTTATGCTCACCAAATGCATTTATTTGATCAACAATACAGTAAAACAAAAATATTGTAAAATATTATTAAAATAACAGTTTTCTGTTTGAATACATTTCAAAATGCAATTTATTCTTGTGATGCAAATCTGAATTCTCAGCATCATTACTAGTCTTTAGTGTCACATGATCCTTCAGAAATCATTCTAATATGCTGATTTGACTATACACACACACACACACACACACTTTATGCACTATATCCAATAATAATAATTATAGAAAGTATTTCAAATAAACTAAAGCTGTATTTGAGAAGCCCTACACAGGACCTGAAAGAGATCACCCCGACTTTGAGGGTAAAGGGGGGGAACAGATAATCCCGTTGAGACTATACGGATAATCCCGGGATTATAATCTTAATCCTATGTCACACTGGACAGCTCACATTGCTGCTAATCGGCTGTAGCGCCCTAAAGCCACTGTGAACACTGATAATCCTGTTACTGAGATCCATGTAATCTCACGCTGATAAGGTAATCATACAGAGAGTTAAATGTGTATGTGCATGCCAGTTATTGCCTACATGAGGGACCAGCCAATGATCTTCATGTCTTAACATGTAAACATACTTTTGTGTGAAACCCATGGTATTAGGTTTATGGGATATAAAATATCACTATCTCAATAGAAAAGTCACCAAACAAACATCTGTGTGTGGAAGTACACGTATCCGAATGACATTAATTACTGCAGACAGCTCCGTGACCTTTGACCCCACCCTTTCGCTCCAGATGAGCCAGGCGTGTGGTCGCGTGATAAATGTGTAAGTAAATCTTGACAGGCGTGAGACAACGACAACAAACGCGCACCGTGAGAGCTCTTGGCAGTGTCAGAAGGGGGTGTGCAGTGAGGAAAAAATAAAAAGGCAAAGAAACTGTTAACGAGAAAAGAGTTGGCACAGCCAACATCATAGCTGACTAAGATCTGACTCTCTCTCTCTCTCTCTTTCTTCAACTGTAGTCAGAGATGGAGCGAGAGGTGGACCATGCATATATACAATTTTCTAAACAATATGTGTCACTTGCTACCATAATGCTACAACACTGTTGTGGGTGGTTGCCAATGCAAAAACTGTCCACAGATCTGAACCTGCCGATTACTTAGAAAAGCAATAGCACATTTCTCTTCAAAAGCCAAAATCATTCATATCCTTGGCACAAAGTTACGCCAAGGTGCAGCTAAATGAGTTCAATTAAACCGGGGTCTGTTTAAATCACTAGCCCTAAGTATGAGCTATAGTAATTGCATACACTACTACTAATAAAATAAAATAAAATGTATGGAATGTCATTTCGCCACAAAAAAAAACAAAAAAAAGGTGCTTTGGTAAATTATGACATAAAAACAGTTAAGCAAAAGTCATTAAGTCATTTTATCTCCTAATTTTGACTTGTCATAATTTTTATGTTTCTATTTGTATAGTCAATTTCGACTATACGAAACGACTATATATATATATATCATATACTTATCCTGAGTACCTCATAATTTTGACTTTTTAATGTCATATTTATATCTCATAATTATGACTTTTTGCATAATTTTGACTTGTCAGTTTTTTGTCAGTTTCGACTTTATATATGATTGACATCGTAATTGTGACTTAGTATCTCATAATCTTCACTTTTTTCATATTTTTATTGTAATTATGACTTAGTATCTTATAATCATGACTTTTTGTCATATTTATATTATATATTTATCTCATAATTTTGACTTTTTGTAGATTCGACTTCATTATGACTTATCGTGATTATAAATATGTCATTATGACTTATATTTTATAATTTTGTCTTTTTATCTCATATTTGTATCTTATTATAATCTCACAATTTGATCATAATTTTGATCTGTCATTATCAACTTTAAATCTTATGATTTGTCACAACTATGACTTGCAGTGATAGTTGTGTAAACATATTTGCAGTGATGGGAATAACGGCGTTATAGATAAACGGCGTTACTAACGGAATTATTTTTTTCAGTAACGAGTAATCAAATCAATTACTGTTTCTCCCGTTACAACGGCGTTAGCATTACTGAGGAAAAAAAATGCGGCGTTACTATATTTGAGCTCACTGAAGCGGTTTTCATCCGAACAGGCTAGGCTCTCTGTCGTCGGACCTGCAACGTGTGTGTGTGTGTGTGTGTGCGCGCACCAGCCATGCGTGTTTTTTGGTACACATAATTGATGATGATTGGTGGGTGGGAGACAAGGTTGAGGTTGATATGTTGAGTTCACACCTATTTTTTTACGGTCTATGGTTCACACACACACACACACACCTATGACGCACACGCATATGCACAGTCAGCGATGGCAAGTCCAACGACTTCAAAGATAGCTTTCGCAAACTGGAAGTATAAGCGCTACTTTTCCCTCGTTAAGGTGAAAGGTAAGAATGTTTATGTAACGTGCAACTTATGCCCAGGAAGAAACAGTCTCTCCACGTCGGTGGCCAGTAATTCTAATCTAATGAAGCTCCTCACATCATCACAGCCACAACATGAGTGACTAAAAACCCAGGCGATAACGTGAGCTCCACTACCAAAGGAGTAGTATAGTACTGATAATATTTACAATAATGTATTGAATTTGATAGGTGTCTCTCATATTGTCCCACAGCAACATTACAATAGTGTACATTATATAATAATAATTCATTCTATTTAGTGTCCAATTTATTCATTTAACATATTTAATATTGGGGGCATCCAAGTTTTGAAGAAAAAAAAAAGTAACGCAGTAATTACTTTCCCTGGTAATTAGTTACTTTTATAATGATGTAACTCAGTTACTATTTGTAAGAAATAACTAGTAACTATAACTAATTACTTTTTAAGTAACGTGCCCAACACTGCATATTTGTATCGTTATTACGACTTTGTATCTTATAATCGTGACTTTTTATGTCATATTTGTATCATAATTATATATTTATTGTTGATTTTGACTTGTGCTATGATAGTTTTTTGTCAATTCGACTTCATCATTATGACTTATTGTGATAATGACTTGTATATCTTATAATTTTGCCTTTTTATCTCATATTTGTATCTCATTAGAATCTCATAATTTTGCCATCATTTTGATTTATTTCAAATTCAACTTTAAATCTTAAGACTTGTCACAACTATGATTTACCAAAGCATGTTTTTGTTGAAAAACAGTTTCCATAAGAATGAATAACTTCATTAGTGAAAATGAAGAGCAGGACTTTCAGTAATATACACGCACAAAATGAGGGGGGGAGATAAACCGCTATTGAGCTCTGACACGCGCACACATTGTAAAACACATCCGACAGAAAACTGTAAGTCAGCGCAAGTACAAAGGGACTCTGTTGCTGAGGGACAGCAGCGGCTGACACTATACACAAGGATGAAACCTTCCTCTATCCCCTTAAAATCACACACACACAACATTATTTCATCTGTGCTATAATAATTTTACCCACTTGCCAGTTTGAACATTATTTGATTGCCTGTAACTAGCTGTTTATCATGTTTACCTTGCAAGTGAGCAATGCAATATAACTCTTTTTTTCTGTCAACTTCAAGCTAAACTAATTTTGTATCATAGTAAAGACTATGGCCAGATGATATAAGTCAGAGAAAAAAAAATCGACTTTAGACTTCTAGATTTCTATCTTATCCTACAGTCAGCTAAACTTTCTGAAACTCGAGATGGGCTGAGTTGACTTTTTTTTCTGGGATTTCAGTCCAGCTGTAAAAGGGAACGTCAGCAGATTAACAAGGAAGAAAGGACCCATCTTGTCATTTGTTTCATTTAAAGGGTCAGAGAGAGGGTGGAATGATCGTGTAAAACTAAATCAATGAGAACTAAATACTTTTTTATGCAAAAACCCTTTATTGATGAGTGAATTTAGAGTGAAATACAAAAGTTGTTTCAAACCTGTATGAATTTATGACGAATGAAAGATATTTTGAAAAATATGGGTAATCAAACAGTGGCTGGGCCTCATAGCATAGAATGAAAAATAAAATCGTATGGAAGTCAATGGGTGCCATCAACTGTCTGGTTGCCAAGATTATTCAAAATATCTTCTTTTGTGTTCAAGAAGAAAGAAACTTGAGGGTGAGTAAATGTTGACAGAATTACAATTTTTGGGTGAACTGTCACTTTAATTGGTTTTTCCTTGTTCTACGGTAAACTACCGTAACATGAATGTACATGAGAAGCAAAATTGATATTAGAAGTTTAGTTCACCCAAAAAAAAAACATGTATATGATTAATTACTCTCCCTCATGCCGTAAGACCTTCATTCATCTTCTGAACACAAATGAAGATCTTTTTGATGAAATCTGAGCGCTTTCTGTCCCTCCATTAACAGCTACTCAACTTCCACTTTGTCACTTCAAAAAGTTCATAAAGTGACTGTAAAACTAATCCATATGAATTGAGCGGTTTAGTCCAAATTTCCTGAAGAGAGTCGATCGTTTTATATGATAAGCAGATTGAATTTAAGCTTTTATTCACATATACACATTGATCAGCGAACATAAGCAGACGCTCAAATGAACCTGCTTGACCCGCGAAAACAATCCTGATTGGTTCTTGCGGAAGCTCAAATGAGCTGCGTAACACGAGAATGAATCATTGGTTCTTGCACATCAACAAACAAGCTTGAGCTTCAGTTTACCGCAACTGATGTGTGCGTTGATGAATGTTCACATGTGAATAAAAGCCTAAATTCAATCTGTTCATCATATAAAGCGATCGACTCTCTTCAGAAAATTTGGACTAAAACGCTCAATTCATGTCAATTAGTTTTACAATCACTTAATGAACTTTTTGAAGTGACAAGCGTAGCAAGTCTCTTCAGAAAATTTGGTCTAAAGTGTTCAATTCATATAGTTTTACAATCTTTTTATCCTAAACTGAGGTGATGCACGTACCCTCTGTTTTTTGGAACAGTGCTTATATGTTGCCATATGCAAGCAGTGACCTAACCGACCTACCATACCAGTGCATCCCCTCTCTCTCTCTCTCTCTCTCTCTCTCTCTCTCTCTCTCTCTCAGCTGTTGGGAGGCCGAGTGATGGTCAGGAATGACTTTCTCTGTAGCCTCTCTGATTTCACTGACAGTGCGGCTTATAATGCACTCTGTCTGAGGATCCAGTTTCAAATGCATTTCCTGTCGTGCGCAACTGAAGGTTTTTCACTCCTGTCAAAAAAAAACAAAGTTACTGTACAAAAAAGATAAAGAAAAAAATGTTATATTAGCCAGACAGAGTTATATTCACTAAATTAGATTTATAGTTTTGGCTAACACTTCACAATACGGTCTCGTTTGTTAACATTAGTGCATTAACTAATGTTAACAGATACAACTTTTGATTTATTGTATATTTGTATCATTTTAAGTATTAGTATAGGTAGAAATGAACATTTACTAAGATTAATAAATGCAGTTAATTCATATTAACTGATATAGTCAACTAATGTTATCAAATGAAACCTTATTATGAAGCGTTACCTAGTTTTATAGTGGGTTTTTATTTTATTTTTAAATTTACATATATGCAAACAAGGCCAGAATAATTTAACAATGCTTTGAAAAAAAAAAAACATTTTGGGTCTTACATTTTTTTTTTAATTTGTTGAATTTTGACAGGATGATTTTGCAGTTTTCAATATATTCATGATCTACATTCTTTATAAATGTATTTGCATTGTATAACAAAATATGGCATTATATATTCATATTTGGTGTCCAAATACTTTTGGGGTCCACAGTTTTATTTCTAACATGGGCACTTTTTAATCCCCTCAACATCTTTCATATAGTATTGTGAACATAAAAAGAACATTTTCTATTGATTCAGTGTTTTGGAAAGAGAAAATCTACAATTCTAGCTTAACTAAAGGTTTGGTTAGGAACTCCATAACTCCAGATCTCACTACAGAACTCATGTTCTCCCACTGAATGACTTTTCAGTTATATGAATCATTTTAAAACAACACAATATGTCAGAAAATCACTTACATGTCCTTACATGTGTTTGTCATGTGACCTGAGCCCCTATGCTGCTGTACTGCAGAAGGTTACAGGTAGAGGCGAGTGGGGTTAGATGGTGCGAGTGCAACTCGACTCTGTCAGGCCTGACACGCACGCCTCGCCTCATTTCACCCACCTCCCATAAACACTTCTTTCTTTTATTCTTCTTCAACCCCATTCTTTCCCTTCCACCATGCTGTCATCCTTTTTTCCTCTTCCTCTCGGCAGGTCAGTGAGAGTACAGTACATTTCTCGCACGTGCTCAGTAGGGCTGTGTCACACCTTTCACAGAATGTTCTCACCCCACACGCACACCCTTTTACATGCACAAACCCGCTTAAAACACACACACACATACACAAACACATTGTGATCCAATAATCACTTTCATTGCTTATATCCAGGGCTGAATCTGACTTTAATCCAATGTTTGATTGTGCCGACAAATATTAAGTGTCAGTGACTCCATATCTCTGGGAATAATGATGTCCATGCATGCAGGGACATTATTACTATTTTACATTAAAAAAAAAAAAAAAGATTGAAGCATTTTTAACAGGTTGGAGATCATTGTCTGTGGCAAATAAATTGGAATGATTGAATAATTAACATTATTAATAATAAATAAAACATTATTTAATTAGTAAAATAATAAAATGAAATATTGTATAATTATTATATTGAATTATAATAAGTACACTCTAAAAAAAAAAGGTTCTATATGGCACCAAAAAAGGTTCTTGGCTCGTAATCATAGGGGAACCTTTTTTAGTGCTATATAGCACCAATTTTGGTGCTTCAGTGGTTCTTCAGCGGTTCTTCAGTGGTTCTTCAGCGGTTCTTCACCGGTTCTTTGACTAAGGTGCTATATAGCACCTCTGAAGAACCGCTGAAGAACCACTGAAGCACCAAAATTGGTGCTATATAGCACTTTAAAAGGTTCCCCTATGATTACGAGCCAAGAACCATTTTTGGTGCCATATAGAACCTTTTTTTTTTAGAGTGTATTCTAATAGTAACAATTTAATTATTAACGTAAAAAAACGTAATAGGCCGAAATGATTAAGTAATTGAATCTGCAATTTTCATTTAAAACGTGTAAAATGTGGTACATTTGATTCAAAACTGTTCTGCCCTTTTCTTTTTTTATATTTTCTGTACAATTCTGTTTTAAATTATCCAAAAACATAGGAAACTTACATATTATTAATAATAATAATATGGCAGACGGCAACAATTGCTAATGTAGGATTGGTCATTAATATTTGATGTCGGGGTTCAAATGATCCAAACACATAGGAGACTTACATTGGAAAATGATTTAAATAATAATAATAATATGGCAGACAGTTGCTAATTTAGGATTGGTCGGTAATATTTGAAGTCAGGGTTTAGCAAGGGTCAATCGAATTATGAAACTGTAATTTTTCAGTACGAAACACTTTGTCACTCTTATTTGAGCTGCATCTAATTTGCACAAATGCAGTTGGAAATAAAGTCAGAGTGTTTTGAGAAATATATATTTGAGTGTTCATCCACTCATAACTCAGTGTCGTTTCAGAGAGGCCAGTTTCCCTAATGTCTTAAACAGATGGTAGAAACTTCAGCTCACAGAATACCAGCCAGACACTCTTTGATTGGCCAGCTCGCAGCCGCGGACGTGCGTGTTTTATTTATTTATTACATACTGCATAGATAGGAGAGCAAACTTACTTCACAGTTCTAGAATGTTCTGCTACCTGCTTTAGCCTCTATCTCTGGTGTATTGCTGTTCTAGGAAGTGAATTCAATCTGAATCATTTCCAATTAGCCATAAAAGGATAATAGACTATTCTTAATCCTCTAACGTGTTTTTTTGTTTTGTTTAAATGTTACCAAACTGCTAATGTGTTGTGTAAATGTGACTATTGTACAGGTGTTTAGCCAAATCGAGACTTGCTATAGAAAAGTTCCTAGTTTATTTGTGTTGGGAAATCCTCATTTGTAGTATTTTCAGCCTGTGGAGATCTTCGCTTTTGACATCAACAGTGACCAGGATCATGCCTGTCAGCGTATGATAGTGGAGGAAGACAAACCCAGAGAGGGCTTAACATTTAGGGGGGTGTTTGTGTGTGTGTGATACTGTGAGGGACATCTGACTCTCTGCTATTTTCCCCTCGAATTAACTGACCTGACCTCTCGTTCACAATGTTTGTCTAACATGTCTCCCACATACTATGGACTTGATCTAGCTCAGGGCTGTCCAATCCTGCTCCTGATGGGCCAACGTCCAGAGTTTAGCTCCAACACACTTGCCTGGAAGTTTCTACTTAGTAGCTGTGTCCGATTCCTTAAACCCTTAAATAGGGAACTATTTGAGGGGACAGTCATTTGTAGTGGTGTCCGTCGTTATTGAGTGCACTCATTCAATCCCGCAGCCCTTCCGTGCACTCACACTCACTTGTTTTCATTTCACTCGCTCAAGTGAACTATATAAGTGGAGTAATGTAGGGAATGAGGGTATAGGGGGTGATTTGGAACACAGCAATTGAGCCTGAAGATCTTGATTAGCTGGTTCAGGTGTGTTGAATTAGGGTTGGAGCTAAGAGTATGTTTACACGACACCGGTTTCAACTAAAAATAGATTTTTTTTGTGCGTTTTGGCCGTTCATTTACACAACAACAGCGTTTTGGGGTCCTGAAAACATAAGCTTTTGAAAACAGGTTTCAAAGTGCAAAGTATTGAAAACAATGCCTTTACTATTTCATTTAATAAAAACAAAAACGTGATGTATGATAACAAATGGGGTGTTTCTTGACAAAGTGACATCGCCAACTACTGGCCTGGCATGCATAATACAGCCTTTTTAGTCATTATTGCAGATCGGTGTGAACAGGGATGGTTTTGACAACGTTGTCGTCTGTTTTTAGTACATCATTGTCGTGTAAACATACCTTAAATATGTTTATTTTTATTTTTATCATCCGTTTTAATGTTATTTTTATTATTTCATAATTTTACAGTAGACAGACAGATAGACTGACAGATAGACAGATAGACAGATAGATAGATAGATAGATAGATAGATAGATAGATAGATAGATAGATAGACAGACAGACAGACAGACAGACAGACAGACAGACAGACAGACAGACAGACAGACAGACAGACAGACAGACAGACAGACAGATAGATAGATAGATAGATAGATAGATAGATAGATAGATAGATAGATAGATAGATAGATAGATAGATAGATAGATAGATAGATAGATAGATATAATGTAATTTTACATTATGAAATAAATGAAATATATTAGTAAAATTATAAATACATTTTTATTTTTGTTTACATAAATCTAGTTTCAGTTTACTGCTTTCTCTTCTAGTGATTGTAAATTTGTGAGTAAATTCCATTTCCAGAAATGTTTCAGCCCTGTGTGGTCATCCAGATAGTATCCATCCACTGATCTGCACAGCACACAACTGCATAACTCTCTCCTAAAGTGCTGGTTTCTGAGATAATTGAACAGTTAACCACATAAATTGGCAAAAGGACTTTATTTTGGTCACAGCAGTCAGACATGATGACATGGTCAGATAAGAGCAGGTTAATGACCGCCTGCACTGGACTCGCCAACGCAGACATACAGACACTCATCATCTCAGGTCACACAGGGTTACTGTAGATCCATAAACTCATCAGATGAATTTCTCTCGCACTGATGTGGCTAGTTAATCAATAGTCCGCTAATCAATTGAGTGACATTTTGTCAGGGCCGAATCCACATGGGCTGAAAGCAGCTGTGAAGTTGCATTCAGATGCATTAGAGCAGAGGGCTTTCCCATGCACTCAATACTGTCAGCCGGAATGGGAACAGGCTGTTAACAGGCTCCCCTAACAGAGAGAATGAACCAGAACAGGAGATGCCAGTTGCATGCCATTTACTGCCTAGTGTTAATGCAATTCATTTTCAGATGCAAACATTTTCTGATTGGTAAACACCCTTGATTACTTGCCGGCAGTTTCTATACATTTCTGTATGTGTGTATATATATATACACTCACCTAAAGGATTATTAGGAACACCTGTTCAATTTCTCATTAATGCAATTATCTAATCAACCAATCACATGGCAGTTGCTTCAATGCATTTAGGGGTGTGGTCCTGTATACCCAATAGAGCATCTTTGGGATGTGGTGGAACGGGAGCTTCGTGCCCTGGATGTGCATCCCACAAATCTCCATCAACTGCAAGATGCTATCCTATCAATATGGGCCAACATTTCTAAAGAATGCTTTCAGCACCTTGTTGAATCAATGCCACGTAGAATTAAGGCAGTTCTGAAGGCGAAAGGGGGTCAAACACAGTATTAGTATGGTGTTCCTAATAAACCTTTAGGTGAGTGTGTATATATATATATACATGCTTTTTTAAAATTGAGATTTATACACCATCTGAAAGCTGAATAAATACTCTTTCCATTGATGTATGGTTTGTTAGGATAGGGCAATATACAACTGTTTGAAAATCTGGAATCTGAGGGTGCAAAAAATTTTAATATTGAGAAAATCGTCCTTAAAATTGTCCTTAGCAATGCATATTTCTAATAATAATAATTTTTTTATATATTTACGGTTGGATATTTACAAAGTATCTTGATGGAACATGATCTTTACTTAATATCCTAATGATTTTTGGCATAAAAGAAAAATCTATAATTTTGACCCATACAATGTATTAGCCGTGTGACTTATGACTGGGTATAGAGTGATAAAGATTCCATAATCCATATCTGCTCAGTGGGTCAGAAAAACATTAGAAAAGTAAGTTTACCCACAAAATGTATATTTATATGTATATGTATGAATGTAAATAATAATAAACAAATTATAAAATAAAAGTCATATGGATTTGGAAAAACATGAAGGTGATTAAATGATGACAGACTATTTATTATGCATTGCGATTTTTATGTTATAATTATGTTTTTGTTATTTTTATACAATTACAAATGAACTAGTTAATTTTTACAGGTACAGCTATAACTCAATAAAACCTGAGGTTTAATATTTTGTATGTTCTTTTCTTCTCCTCTCGTTCTTCCTCTGTCTCAGGGTCGTTGTTCCAGAGAGAACTGTAAGTACCTGCACCCTCCTCCTCACCTGAAGACGCAGCTGGAGATAAATGGCCGTAACAATCTGATCCAGCAGAAGAACATGGCAATGCTCGCCCAGCAGATGCAGCTAGCCAATGCCATCATGCCTGGAAGTCAGCTTCAGCCAATGGTGAGGCTCAATTCTTCTAACCTGCCCCTTAAAAAGCCAGAGAGATTACCCACAGGCCATTTCTATACATAAGCATTTTTTTGTAAATAAGCATACGCATGATTTGTATTATGATATATACAATGGCCCCAAAAGGTAAAGACCTTTGGCTTTTGGAGTTTAAAGGCCCGTTCACACCAATAACTATAACGATAACTGTATTAGCGTCCACACCAGCTGACAATATCATACTCTTTATTCTAAGTACGCGCTGTGGTTTTGTCGTCTGCCACTTTCAGTGCATTTATGGATGGATTCTGATTGGCTGTCAGTGTTTTTATCACTCATCACCTGAAAAAAGTGATTCCAACTATATTGTTTCTCTGTGCCGTTATAGTTGTGGTGTGGACTCTTCTTTCATATTTAGAATGATTTTTTTTAACTATACCTTTATCGTCATTGTTATAGTTATTGTGCTTGGTGTAAACGTCCTTAAGAATTTTTTTCAATTGCAATGAATTATATTGTATTTTTTAAGTTCATTTATCATGTTAAATATGTGTTTTTTAAATATTCTTAATATAATTTATTATATTAATATAATAAATGATAATTACGTATATTATATTTGTCACGTGTATAGTGTGTTTTGGTTCTGTTTTCCCTTTTCCCATCTACCCGAGTTTGCCTGAACAACAGGCTTTATTACAGACTGTTTTTTTTTCTCTACTCCTTTCGTCGTGCGTGTTACTACAACAACCATTCCTGACAATATTGTAGTATAATATATGGGTAATATGTTTTTTTAATATTATTATTAATATGATGTACTATAATTTATAATCATTTATGTTATATTATATCAAATGTATAATATGAATATGTACTGATAAATGTACTGTCATAAATGATAAACAAAAAAAAGACAATGTCATGATGATAATATGAATATGGTAACTCTGTACTGCCACAGTACTTTTTTTGTAAGCATGGATAATAGTCAAATAATAATTTTTTGGACCCTAAATTGTATGTACATAAGTCACATAAAGTTTAATTTGTTGTTATTTATTCTGTTACAGCCTATGTTTTCGGTCGCGCCAAGCCTTGCAACCAACGCCAGTGCAGCTGCCGCAGCGGCTGCCGCGGCTGCGTTTAATCCGTACCTGGGCCCAGTGTCACCTGGGCTGATGTCCGCAGAGATCCTGCCCAGCGCACCTGTGCTGATGGCGGGCAACCCTGGAGTGGCATCCATGCCGTCCGCTGCCAACGCTGCAGCCGCTGCTGCTTCAGCAGTGGCAGCCCAGAAACTCCTCAGAACAGACCGCCTGGAGGTATGAGGTCATCAGAGAGCCATGGCGTCATAACACACTGCCATACGGAGACACCAAATCAGTATCTTTTTCTTTCACACGTATACACCAGTGGTGTAAACTGCTAAGACTAGTCTTATAAGTTAGTCATACATTTTTTTTTAAGTCACTTACATAAAAACTCAAATTTTTATACCGAAAAGTAAGACTGATTACTCCTAACTAACTGCTAGTTGGTCACAGTTCTTAAGACACACGGTGCGACCCAATTCACACACTATCCATCCTAAATAGTATTTGAATATAGAATTAGTACGTCCCAAATCGTAGTATGGTGAAAAGAGTATTCCAAAGATACCCGGATGGTCTACTATTTCCGGTTAGAATCCGAAGTGCAGATCCATGCACACTCTAAAGCAGGGGTCTCCAAACTCGGTCCTGGAGGGCCACTGTCCTGCACAGTTTAGCTCCAACCCCAAATAAACACACCTGAACCAGCTAATTAGTGTCTTACAAGGCCCTTAAGGGTCCTGCACACTGTGCGATTTTTCAAAATCCTCTACGAATGTTGCTTGTCAGACTGATCATGATCGAACGAACATGATCCCCGATGAAATACATGTCACACTGTATGATCTCAGTTGTCATTATGTCAGACTGTACGACAGTTAGACGCGAAAAATGGACGCAAGCAAGAGACTCGTATGGACTGAGTTTTACGTCATCAATCCGTGAGACGTTCGGTTATGGTGAGCCGCATTCACAGACACAATGGTAGCGTTCAGCAAACAACAAAAACAAGCGGTGGCATTTTTCATTCACCTGACTCTTTTCGACATGTTCCCTGTTGTGATTTGATGTTGTCGCACGAAATGCGTCATCAGGTTCTGCGCTCCTATTGGTTCTTGATTTGACGGTCGTCCTAAGAGAAGTCACACTGCAGGATTGCGCCTCAAATCTTCTGACACTGACAGAATTTTGTCCGAGGTAAAATTTGAACGCAACGGTCATTAATGGGTTGTCGGTGCACTTGTCAAACTAAGGATCAAAGACTTCAGATTTAAGCCTAGGATCAGAGAAATCTTTTAGGATTTAAAAATTTGTCTCAGACGGCCAAATCGTGGCCAAAATCGCACAGTGTGCACCCGGCATTAGTTAGACACTGATTAGCTGGTTCAGGTGTGTTTAATTGGGGTTGGAGCTAAACTCTGCAGGACCGTGGCCCTCCAGGACCGAGTTTGGAGACCCCTGTTCTAAAGGCTGATATTAGCCACAACCCATTGCAAATTGGACGAGGATTACAAACATGGCGGATGTGCGAGTCGACGGTTAAGTAGAGAAGTTTAGATAAAGGGGTTTGAGTGAATAGTTATCAGTATCTAAATTAACGAAAAGATCATTATTC
This sequence comes from Romanogobio albipinnatus, assembly GCA_023566225.1. NCBI lineage: Eukaryota > Metazoa > Chordata > Actinopteri > Cypriniformes > Gobionidae > Romanogobio > Romanogobio albipinnatus. The sequence goes on from CM042244.1 coordinate 49,450,168, forward strand.
AATATTATCCTCGTTGTATTTCATCCGCAACAGCTTTGTGAACTTTTGTAATGATATGTTAGGCCATTAACTTTTAAATGCATCATTACATTTCAAACACATGAGGAGAGTTTCCGCATGAAAAACCTACAAATGGCAGATCAATGCTACTACTTTTCTCTCCGAAACGGCAGGATATTAAATTGAATTGAATGTGGAGGATTTTAACTGTGACAAGATGATTGACAGGGCAGTTTAAACGGTGACGCGATGCACGTAACTAAGCGACAGAGTCCGTTAAAGATGATGAAGTAGTATGTCCCAAAGCTTGCATACTCTTCTGCTACACACTCAAAAGTATGTTCTCTTTCTTCCCAAAAAGAGTGCATATTTTTAGGGCGTAGTATAGGTAGGCGAATTGGCCCCAGGGGTGTCCAATCCTGCTCCTAGAGGGCCACCGTCCAGCAGAGTTTATTTCTAGCCCTAATTAACCCCACCTGAACCAGCTTAATCAAGCTCTTCAGGATCACTAAAAACTTCCAGGCAGGTGTGTTGGAGATGAACTCTGCAGGAAAGTGGCCCTCAAGGAGCAGGATTGGACACCCCTGGTATACATGTTAAAACTGTGTATGCATGCAGGTAGGTTACAGCCACAATATGGGTAGTTTTTAAGAATTAAAGGGGCTGCTGCCCCCTGCTGACCACTGGATGAAAAAACACATTTCCCCATCTGAGACAGTGCTATATATTCTGAAGTAATGACATACTGCACACCTCATACCACACAGAATCTCCTATATACTGCCTACTGTTTTGTTTTAAAAATATATGTATATGCAGCAATATGAAATATGCACCAGTAAATGTTTTAAAGGTAGGGTAGGCAATTTTCGGAGAGGCTAGCAATAGCGAGCTAGCTCTGAAAGCATAAGATCCCACCCTCCCTTCAGAGCGTTTCCTTCAGTGTACTCTGGTTGGATACTACACATTTTAGCAATATTGCAATGTAATACACTTTTGTGGTAAATGTCTTCACTTTTGGCAAATAATAAGACAAGGAAGACATATAAGAAAAATCTGTAGCATTTCATTGTGCGATGCGATACTCTGAACAATGTACTTCACCATTCAAGTATTCCGTTTTCCATTCATACAGAAAGTTCACATATTATGCACACACAGTACATACTGCATACTGTTTTGTTTCAACGGTAGCATGCCATTTTAAACATAATTAAATTAAATGTAAGATTACAGGGTTTCTTCATTTTCTTCTTTGCGATTTCTCAATATGCAAACGGTGAATGTGATGCATCGTGCTTGTGCGTATTCTCAGGTGTGTCGTGAATACCAGCGTGGCAACTGCTCTCGCGGGGAGACGGACTGCAGGTTCGCCCACCCTTCCGACAGCACAATGATCGACCCCAGTGACAACACAGTGACGGTGTGTATGGACTACATAAAGGGCCGCTGCTCCAGAGACAAGTGCAAATACTTCCACCCTCCTGCACATCTGCAGGCCAAGATCAAAGCAGCCCAGCACCAGGTCAATCAGGCCACGGCCGCCGCTGCCATGGTGAGCACGTCCTCTACTGTACATCACACACATGCACACACACAGTTATATAGTACTGTATCCCATTCATGATACTGTATGTAGAATTAACACTTTCTTACATGGTATTTATTTGATCTCAATGTTAAAGGGATAGTTCACTCCAAAATGAAAATTACCCCATGGTTTACTCACCCTCAAGCCATCCTAGGTGTATATGACATTCTTTTTTCAGATG
>CM042244.1:49456939-49489439 GCA_023566225.1 Romanogobio albipinnatus
TAGCTGTTTGTGAATGTTAAACATAAAAGCACACAACAAATAAAGTTATTGTCTCCTAAAACAAAGAATCCATTCTGAACTGCTAAAACGAGTAAAAAGGTTTGTAAAATATTTGCATAATGTCAGCCCATGGTCTTCATTGGCTGTCAGGAAGATGCTGTTTTCTGTGCACTTCCAAAGAATCTCGGGCTCGAATAATTATGGTAAAACTGACCCCGCTGTTACGATTTGTGTATACAAGTGCTGAGGAATCCTCCGGAGTTGAAATTGAGTTATGGTAATGGCCGTTTTGCTTCTGACACACACTGAAAGCGATAGACCAACCGCAACAGACTGGGCCATCTGACCAATCAGAGCAGAATAGGCTCTCAGAAAGGAGGAGTTTAGAGAGACTGAATCCTTAATCGAACCGTTTCAGACGCTGTGAGAAAAGAGGTGTAGAGGAAAAATTGTCAAAAGTTTTTTGACCTTGGATGCAAGTAAACCTGTTGTAGGAGACCTCCAAAACAAAATAGACCCTTTTCACATTTCCGGGTTTCTCAGAGCGGAAGTTGTCATAGTTGGGTTAACTTTATAGCGGTGAATGAGAGAATACATTAAATATATTTTTTGTGCCTATTTGCTCAAATAGCAAAAGAAAAACGCCACAATAGTGATTTCACAATTTTCAAAAAGAGAGAAAAAAATAGAGTGAGATTGATAACGGCAGTCAAAAGAGAGAAATATGTTAATTTTTACCATCCCTCCCATAGACGCTGTATTTGAAACACCCTCACAGCAGCGGTAACTTGTTTTTTTGTAATTTGATGCAAAGTAATAAAATACAAAGTATTAGTGTTATAAATGTGCAGTGAGGAAAATAAGTATTTGAACACCCTGCTATTTTGCAAGTTCTCCCACTTAGAAATCATGGAGGGGTCTGAAATTGTCATCGTAGGTGCATGTCCACTGTGAGAGCATAATCTAAAAAATAAATCCAGGAATCACAATGTATGATTTTTTAACTATTTATTTGTATGATACAGCTGAAAGTAAGTATTTGAACACCTGAGAAAATCAATGTTAATATTTGGTACAGTAGCCTTTGTGGCTTACAGAGCCACTCCTTGGTTATCCTGGCTGTGTGCTTCGAGTCATTGTCATGTTGGAAGACCCAGCCTCGACCCATCTTCAATGCTCTAACTGAGGGAAGGAGGTTGTTCCCCAAAATCTCGCAATACATGGCCCCGGTCATCTTCTCCTTAATACAGTGCAGTCGCCTTGTCCCATGTGCAGAAAAACACCCCCAAAGCATGATGCTACCACCCCCATGCTTCACAGTAGGGGTGGTATTCTTGGGATGGTACTCATCATTCTTCTTCCTCCAAACACGTTTAGTGGAATTATGACCAAAAAGTTCTATTTTGGTCTCATCTGACCACATGACTTTCTCCCATGACTCCTCTGGATCATCCAAATGGTCATTGGCAAACTTAAGACGGGCCTTGACATGTGCTGGTTTAAGCAGGGGCACCTTCTGTGCCATGCATGATTTCAAACCATGACTCTTTTCAGGTCATTGACCAGCTCCTCCCGTGTAGTTCTGGGCTGATTTCTTACCTTTCTTAGGATCATTGAGACCCCACGAGGTGAGATCTTGCATGGAGCCCCAGTCCGAGGGAGATTGACAGTCATGTTTAGCTTCTTTCATTTTCTAATGATTGCTTCAACAGTGGACCTTTTTTCACCAAGCTGCTTGGCAATTTCCCCGTAGCCCTTTCCAGCCTTGTGGAGGTGTACAATTTTGTCTCTAGTTTCTTTGGACAGCTCTTTGGTCTTGGCCATGTTAGTAGTTGGATTCTTACTGATTGTATGGGGTGGACAGGTGTCTTTATGCAGCTAATGACCTCAAACAGGTGCATCTAATTTAGGATAATAAATGGAGTGGAGGTGGACATTTTAAAGGCAGACTAACAGGTCTTTGAGGGTCAGAATTCTAGCTGATAGACAGGTGGTCAAATACTTATTTGCAGCTGTATCATACAAATAAATAGTTAAAAAATCATACATTGTGATTTCTGGATGTTTTTTTTTTAGATTATGTCTCTCACAGTGGACATGCACCTACGATGACAATTTCAGACCCCTTCTGATTTCTAACTGGGAGAACTTGCAAAATAGCAGGGTGTTCAAATACTTATTTTCCTCACTGTACATACATTTAAAAAAAAAAAAAAAAATTTTATGGAAAAAAATTTGTAAGAAACTTTAAACCCTGCTCTTCGCGTGGCAGTCAATGTACTATATTTTAGTTTGATAATGTTTTTTATTGAATATTTTGTATTTGTATGGGATTTTATGGTACTAAATTATATTTATGCTGTAGTTATAATCTATTCATTCACTTTTTGAGCATAATTTCTTAACTGTCGTAAATCTTGAATGTTTTAGAGCACAGACTTAAGTGTGATCTCTTTTCAAAAGACTGAAGTTAAGTTTTTTATTGCTGAAGTTAAAAAAATTTTTAAAAAGGGAACTTAAATAAGTTACAGAATTTTACATTTATTGTTATGAAAAATGCACAAAAAAACGATTTTAAATTTTATATGAAATATATATTTTCAAAAACACGTTTTACTCTAAAACTGTAAGAAAATCAAAGCCATAAATTAAACAAATTGTGTTCCAAATTTGAGCTTGATATCTCAAAAAATTAGCTTTCAGTAAGATTTTGTTTGGGCGCAGTAATTTGCAGAAATTCGTCTCCCATTCATTTCCAATGCGCTCATTTTTGACCACGAGGGGTCGAAATGTGTGACTAGTGTGACAATTTTTTTCAGGACCATTTAACCTTTTCGAATCACGTCAATGATTGTTGTTTTGTTCACAAGTGCCAAAATCTTTACCAAGTTTTGTACCATTCCATTCGATGAAGTAAAAAACGTTTTTTTTTTTTTTTTTTTTTTTTACACTTTAAATAATAACAACCTAAAATTTCTCTTTAGAAATTCCACAGAAAAACAACATATGTGTTTGGAATGAACTGTGGGGTGAATAAATAATGCCGGAATTTTCATTTTTGGGTGAACTATTCCTTTTTTCTCCTCACATTTAATTGAACACTTTGTAGTTGATACTATTTTTCACTGCATTTGTTTGTAGCTCAGATAATCAGTGTTGAGCATGATGTTCAAGTAACAGAAAACATGACAGGGGTTAAATGTTATCATGCTATACTAGATGGAAGCTGAAACCTAAATGCAAAGTTTATTATGCCATGCCTTTGTTTCCTTCTTCTTGTAGCTCTTGGTGTGTTGGCTCATATGACACTTTACCTGCCCTTATGTCTTCTTTAGAACAATCTTGCCACCACTTTTAGTTTGCCGTTTGCTGATATCACCTTCAATGCTCACTTTTCTTTCCATACCCCTCTGTGTCCACTCACTCATCATGTTTGTGCACCTGTTGGCCACACTCCCTGTATGTGTGCTTATACCATTTTCCCTCTGAAAAGTTCCCATGATGCACGGTGCTTCCCCGGCCGCTGTGTCCGCAGCAACCACATCTGCCACAAGTGTTCCCTTCGCATCTGCATCAGCCAATCAGGTTTGCTCCTTTATGGCTTTTTCTCTCTTTACCTCTCTCTCACACACATACACACTCTCTCTCTCTATCTTTCTATCTTTTCTGTCTGAGGGATGGGGGTCCTTCCAAAGTGATCTCTCCCTCTTGTTGGCCTACGCAGGTTTTTGAAAAGGCGGAAACTTTTGATGGTGCTTCAAACAACAGAATCACAATGAAAAATGTTTATTTGACCTGTAATTTTCTCACTACAGACACTGGCTGAGGGAAAACCAAGTAAATTGAGTTGTTTGAAGTACCTTCTGTACAGGGTTTACGCACAAACTACAGTAAAAGTAGTCTGAAATTGCCTGAGCGCTGGGAAAATGGTGTTAAATGTAATTGAAGCTTAAATAAGAATTGTAATTTCTATTAAAGCACCGTTACAGTTCCATTTCATGTAATATTTGACGGTTATGGATAGCATTTTAATATTGTTTTTTTTGTCCTTTTTTATTTTGAGGACTCTTCTCTATCAAAGCTGACTACCAACGAATACATGCAATTGGTATGTATGAGGTAGTTGTTCTTAGTGTTTTGCTTCATTGTTTCCTGCTTCATTTTGTGCTTCACAAGAGTTCTGCTCGTATGATCAATACAAGCAGCGTTGCAGGCCGCCATGACATGATGGTCTGTTCTAAGTGATACGATTTACAAATATGGCAAGGTTCTTCATAGATGGAAACATTAGTAGAGACTATTTCAAATACCTTCAATTATTGAAATAAAAGTGAAGGTCAACAAGTTGGAAAAAAAAAATGGGATGTGCATGGGAACTCACTGACTTCTCCCTGCCTCACGTTAGACAAGATTTATACTAATAAGCAATGGTTCGTCGTTTTCTTTAATGGCATTTCTTAATTTGTGTTGTGTTTGATTTATTCTCTTCTTAACGGTCATGGGGAGGGAGTGAGGGTGAGGGAGAATATTTTAGTCTTTGAATGATTTTTTGTAAAAAAAACAAAACAAATTAAGGTCCCACTGAATCGTTTCATGCATTTCTCTCTGTTCATCTTCAGATTCCAATAATATCTGCAGAGCATCTGACTAGTCACAAGTACTTGACGCAGATGTAGTTCCAGTCCACAACAGTGAGTGGTCACACATTTCGCTTCTATTTTTCATTGTTTCAAGAAACTGCTGGATTTGTGCCCTGCCTGCCTGAGAAATTGAAATGTTTGATTTGAAGCAAAAGCTCACCCAATTTCGTTCATACCCACATGTGGTTGTTTTGTTTCCCATAGAACATAAAAGGAAAATTCCGTACAACTACAGTTCCTATTAATCGCATATGTCCAAATACTGTATGACAAAAAAGACATGGCACATGTGACTCAGTTGAAAATGACATATTAACTGTCATTGAATGGAAAATAACTTTCCAGCAAAATTCGAAACAATTTAAATAATGTCGTGTTTGGTTAGGACACAAAAGGACAATTCTGAAGAAGTTCCTTTCTATACAACTACAGTTTGTAGTGACCACGTGTCAAGCTCCAAAAAGAAAATATATGGCACCTATTGTTCACGTTTCAGGCTGTTCATCACACAAGGCTTCAGAACACTTGGAATACAATGATCAAGTCACATGAATTACTTTAATGGTGTTTTTTTAATGGTGAGGACCAATAATGGTTTTCAACTTTTTCAGCTTTCTTTAGTGTGTAATGTTGCTGTTTGAGCATGAAAAAGATCTGCAAAGTTGCAAAGCCACTCCAGAGGGAGTTTGGGCCCTATTTTAATGATCTAAGCATATGGTCTGAAGCGCATGGCGCAGGTGCACTTAGCTCGTGTCCGAATCCACTTTTGCTAGTTCAACGACAGGAAAAATGGTTGGCGTGCCAGGCACATGATCTAAAAGGGTTGTACCTATTCACTTAATGAGTCATGGGTGTGTTTTGGGCGTAACGTGCAATCAGAGTCTCATCTCCCATTCCCTTAAGAAGCCAGTTGTGCTCGCGCCATGGCGGATTCACTATTTACATGCGCGGAATTTGCGAGCAGAAAGACTGAATGCTTCTCCAGAGAGGAATACTTTTATTTTTAATCTTTAAAAATGTGCTGCTGCGCGTCCCTGTGTGTGTAATAAGTGTATGCGCGTTGTGGATCCACCTATAGGCGCATCTTACTAATGGCGCAGTCTATTTCAGTTGCCTCAAAATAGCAACGCGCTAACAATCTCCCTGAACACACCTCGTATTCAGACCAGCACACCCATGGGTGCGCAAATGCTTTTGCTATTTAAACAGTGTGGCGCTGGACGTGAATATGATACCTGCGTCAGGCGGAAACTAGCAAAAAAAACACTATGATAGGGCAATTATTCTCTATATCACTAAGCACTGTTTCTGAACTCCCTGAAACGCCTTGATTGTAGTCTTGAGTTTTCTTCCAGGAACGAACACATCACAATATTCCTCATTTAAATAATTCCCACCAAGGGTATGCGCAAAGGACCGGTTGATTTGTGTTAGTAGTGTGTTGAAACTCGCGGTTATGGTGAGGGCCGTGAAATTTTCCTTAACATGCTCAAAGCAGTTGACCAATCACAACACACCATTCCAGCCGACCAATCAGAGCAGTTTACACTTTTTGAAAGGAGGAGCTTCATAGAGACAGGAACTAAACAGAGCGTTACTGACAGACTGGGAAGAGAGGTGCTGCAAAATATGTGAAAAATAATGTTTTTGAATATTCTAGTATGTAAAACCTATTCTAGTAGATGTCCAAAATCAAATACTTCCCTACTATATTGTACGCGGAAAAACAGTAAGCTAACAGAGTAGTATGTCAGAACACAGTATTCGGAAAAACAGTAGGCGAAAAGAGAAGTTCGCATTCTGTGGACACTTTACTATCTCATGAGGCCACGGGACAGAATTTATGAAAAGAGGTGAAAGGGCGCAACTGGCGCTGGTAGGTCACATGATAATAACAACATGGCGGATGTAATACGCCTGGATTTCATTCATACTACACACACTCATACTATATAGAACATACGTAAATGTAGTTCCTACTCTGACAGTACGCAATTTCGGATGCACCGCAAGACTTGTCTAACTGTCTCTTAAGGCCTCTTTAACTGTCATTGTATGGAAAAGAACTTCTTCAAAATTCTAAATAATAATTAAAACATTGACGGAATTGTTATATATGGCTGTCAAATAATTCCTTTAATGCTCATTCTCATGTGTTCTTTTTTCCCCCTCAGATCAAAGGAATGTGCTGTTGTCCTGGACAAAAGGCAAACAAACAAAATTCAAAATTTTAACATCAAGATCACCGGCGGATAGAATATACAATGAAGATTAGAATTTGGTCATACATGATGGTAGGGTTTTGCTGGGGGTGAAACTGAGTGTCCTTCCACATGATGTGTAGAATTTGAGTGAACTACATCATTATGTCAGACAGGACGGCATTTTTACTCTCAAGCCAGGATTAGTAGGAAAAGTTATTTTCATGTCTGACCTAACACCGTTTTTGGCATGTTAGTAGACCAAGAGATATTTTTTGTGATTCACACCTCGATTATCTTTCCTCGAAATTTGTCTGATGGTTTACAAAGGTGCACCTTGAATTGAAAAGCGAATCAGAAGTTGACATGGCACAAAAACATCCAGCGAAATAATTAAATGTTTGTAGTTTTCTGTATCTTTAGTTCTGGCTTCTAGTCAAACTAGATTGTAAGCGCAGAGTCGAGATTGACAGATGAATGTTTTGGGTAGAGACTGATCACCTGAGACCTTTCAAAAGCACATTCTTGCAAGCTTTATGTACCATAACCACCGGCTGAATACCAGACACAGATCTAGAGTGTTATATCAACAGTGTTATTATGTTTACCAGAGATTAATGTTTTTTACAGCGCTTGTTTTTATACATAATTTCACAAGTGTGTGGGTTTTTTATGAAACGTGCCATTTTTATTTGTCGATCATCCATTAGGCCTTGTAGAACTATGAAGCCTTTTTTGACTCCTACGAGAACAGGGTTGCCTTGTTCCTAATGCCCTGTTTCTTTAAATTGCCTTGATCAGGAGAATGTCGCGGCGGAACGGAGAAGGTATCGAGAGTCACCGCGTGTCTTTAGGAGGTCGCCGTCAAGAGCGTAGAGTCGCCGGTCGCGCTTGCGTTCCAGTCTTTGTGAGGACTCTAAAATTCATGCTGGAAAAGCACTGCTTGAGTATTTCGTTACAGATTGCGAGTTTGAGACTAGGTACACGGAAAGATGGGGTTAGTGTTGGGTCAGGGTTTGTCTTCAGTTCTCATTTGTGTTGATTTCGATTCGTTTTTTTCGAGACTTCTAAACACCGTAGTTGTGCCGCTGTACGGCGGAAAAGAGTATAATGAGACGTTTTTAACATTAAGTTGTGCCAAAGTCTTTTTTTTTTTTTTTTGTCCTCTTTTCGTTTTTTATTTAAATGTGTTTTGACTGGGTATACTGATTACGGAAGGTGAATAACTTGTATAGCTTCATTTTACATACAAGGCTGCTTGTAAACCGAAAAAAACCGAGGGTTTTTGCGCCACAACCAGACTCAAGATTATACTAATGAACGCGAGTTTCTCGCCTCATCGGGCTGGGAATTTCAGCCTGGTTTGGGTGCACAGACTTGAAAGGATGCACGCCATTGCCGTTTCCTCACTAAAGCCTTATATTTCAGTGTTTGAACCCACACAAACATTCTCTCAATCACAGATGAAAAATGACAGCGGATGAGATTTTATTCTTCACTCTTATTTTACGTGTTTATTAATCATGTTACACTTAACGTTCACTCTGTTTCAAAGCCTTTGTTAGAAATATATTGTTATCGTTGGCATACTATAAAGATTTCTTTTTTTTTTGTTTTTTTGTATTTGACAATATTGCCATAGAACTGTTTTAGAATGTAGGAAATGAAATGTTGTTTTTCTTACTGTCACTTTCTTTTACATCATGTTAAGTTCATAATGTTTAGCTATAGTAGTGTTGTATTCTTAATTCTTCATGTTGGTTTTCATGGTAGAATTTTTGAAATTTCAGCTCTAAGGATTTTGGTTTTCGAATTTGTTGAACAAAATGTTTTATCTTGTCTTAAAAGAGAGTGAAAACGACAAAGAAAGAGTTTATTTGTAGCTTTGGTAAGGTTGATATTTTAACCCTTTATTTTGTGTCAAATCAAGACCATGTCTACAATTAGCTATCAATTGTACGTGCTAGAGTAAAAGAAGTTATTTTCTACTGTATGCATTTCAGAATTGAAAAAAATCGTCTTGTAATATTTCAAAGAGAAAAAAAAAATCCCTCAACGTCAGGCCAAAACGAGCAGCATCAGAGATTTCTGAATATATTTAAAGATGAAAAACAAAGGAGGGAGGTCACAGGGTCGGGCCTCGAGCTGCAAACGAGAGAGAGCCATAACTTAAGGGACGAAGGTTGACTTTTTGCACTTCTGTACATAGTCAATATAAAGAAAAGAAAAGGAACATGTATAATATTGAGATCTTATTTTGAATAATAAAAGATTCTATAACTATGAGAAATTTTCTTAGGATAATTTAAAGAACTAGAATAATAGTCCAGCTAACAAATGATGCTTGCAGAAATATGGCACAGCTCTTTTATTATCATTTCCGGCCATCACGTTCAGAAAAAAATAAAAATAATAAAATAAAGCTCCGCGTTGCCTGCACAGTACAGAGAGTCCGAATTGGCAGTACACTCCGCCTCGTCATGATTTCCACTGTGGGAAATTGTTTTTTTACAAATAGATACACCTTCAAAAACACAGTATTTGTCATATGATGGACATAAATAACTGCATGAAGAAGAAAAAATTAACAGTAAAATTCTCATAATAGATAAGTACGTAGATAAGTTAATTTCTCACAGTACCGTAACTATCATCGCCACAGCATAGTGTAAATCAAGTATCTCGATCGATATCTGAGCCTGAATTGCGGCGCGTTCACCGGTAACCCATCTGAGTATAACCGTAAGAACAGTACAATTATATAAAAAAGGCCTTCAAACCGACTCTAGATGCTAGCAAAAGACGTCCACTTAACACACGACTACACAAGAGTTGCTTTGTTATTTGTAACGTGCCTTCAGCAGGGAAAGGACACCGACCACACACACAGAAAAAAACAAACAAAATGAATGTAACTGTCAAATCCTCCGCTGAGGTCAGCGTTTTACTCATTCAAGGTTGCTGCACAAGAGCTATTAAACCAAAGCATCACTTTCCTTCACTAAACGCAATGCCTAAAAGCTGGTCGGCCGTTCCAAACGGCCAAACCACAGGTGGTCCTGCCTGCTGAAAGCACTTGCTTGGATGCTTAACGCCCTCCATGGAATCTTACACCTGCCCTTTGCTTATAGTTGCTGTAAGATATTGTGCTGCATTCTAAAAGACTTGTTTTATGCACATTTATTATTGTTAGAATTGACTCTTACTGTTATGAATAAAAAAAAACCTTAATAAAACAAAATGGATTTGCTCAAGAGGTGTCGGTGTGGTTTATCAATGGGTGTTTATTCATTTTCCTTCTTTTTATCTTTTACAAATATTTTTTTTAAACCTTAAATGTTATGCTATACAGGTGCTGGTCATATAATTAGAATATCATCAAAAAGTTGATTTATTTCACTAATTCCATTCAAAAAGTGAAACTTGTAGATTAAATTCATTAATTACTCACAGACTGATATATTTTAAATGTTTATTTCTTTTAATTTTGATGATTATAACAGACAACTAAGGAAAATCCCAAATTCAGTATCTCAGAAAATTCAGAAATATTGTGAAAAGGTTAAATATTGAAGACACCTGGTGTAATGAACTCAAAACACCTGCAAAGGCCTTTAAATGGTCTCTCAGTCTAGTTCTGTAGGCTACACAATCATGGGGAAGACTGCTGACTTGACAGCTGTCCAAAACACGACAATTGACACCTTGCACAAGGTGGGCAAGACACAAAAGTTCATTGCAAAAAAGGCTGGCTGTTCACAGAGCTCTGTGTCCAAGCACATTAATAGAGAGGCGAAGGGAAGGAAAAGATGTGGTAGAAAAAAGTGTACACGCAATAGGGATAACCGCACCCTGGAGAGGATTGTGAAACAAAACCCATTCAAAACTGTGGGGGAGATTCACAAAGAGTGGACTGGAGCTGGAGTCAGTGCTTCTAGAACCACTACGCACAGACGTATGCAAGACATGGGTTTCAGCTGTCGCATTCCTTGTGTCAAGCCACTCTTGAACAACAGACAGCATCAGAAGCGTCTCGCCTGGGCTAAAGACAAAAAGGAAAAAAAGTGGTCCAAAGTTATGTTCCTTAGTGAAATAAATCAACTTTTTGATGATATTCTAATTATATGACCAGCACCTGTATATTGTAACGTTCATTTTTATATAATTTAAACTGTGTTGAAACCTATAGTCACAAAGTTGTTTTTGTTGTCTTTCTTTTTCTGCATACTGAACTTCATGTGTCTTTTTGTTGTTTAAAATCACATTTATTATCTAAAGTTTAGTATGGTCCTAAATGCTTGATCACAGGTGTTTCTTTGTGCATTTGACTTTCTTAAATGAGGATCAATAGTAAGAACATATTGAATTTAGGCTTTTATTTCACATTTAAACATTGATCAGTGAACATAAACAGAAGATCAATCGTGCTTGACACACCAGAATGAACCTGGTCCGTGTACGTTTTAATAGTTTGTTTTCCCATTTGAAATGAAACACGCAGAAATTAGAAAACGGTTGTTTCCCGTTTTTTCGTTTGTAAAAAAAAAACGGAAAAATGAGATTTTGGCTCGTTTTTTCGGGTCAGGGATAGAAAACAGAAACACGATTTCAAATCTCGTTTTCCACAAGTGGGCGGTCATTACACGCCCCTTTCAGCCGATTGGTGAATCAAATCTGAGACAGTGATGTCATCATCCGTTTGTTCACCAAAATTACAGTCCTCTGCTGCTATATCAGAATATCGTCTTTCTTCTGTGTAACCTAAAGCGTATTTCACGTAAATATTTATTTCAGAAAAGTTCATCAGCACGCAGGCAGTAATGCTGTTTGTTGTTTAATATGCATGATGAAACTGCGCTACCCTTACACAGAGGAGTGGATGAGAAGCACAGATTTAAAAAACTACAGTTTTTATTATATTCTATTTTAAAGTCACAATAAATAGTGTAAGAAAAAAAACTAAAACAAAAAAACTAAACAGTAGCTCATTTCTCTTTATTTTTTTTAGATATTTTATTTTTTATATTTTGGATAAAAGTGTTGTTGTATATATATATGAAGCGTTCAGATGCAAAAGCCTCTAAGTGCCATCTGAAATGTTCTATCAAGCTTGTATGTTTATGTTCAGTTAATTCACTTTTATGGCAATGCAAATTACCTATTAATTTAAATTAAAGTGAAATTACTGAACTTAAACATACTTGATAAAAATGCTCATTTTAGAAGAAAATTTCAGATGGCACTTAGAGGCTTTTGCATCTGAACTCTTCATGTGTGTGTGTGTGTGTGTGTGTGTGTGTGTGTGTGTGTGTGTGTGTGTGTGTGTGTGTGTGTGTGTGTGTGTGTGTGTGTGTGTGTGTGTGTGTGTGTGTGTGTGTGTGTGTGTGTGTGTGTGTGGAAAACGAGATTTGAAGTCGTGTTTCTGTTTTCTATCAGTGACCCGAAAAAAAATGAAAATCGAACCACAATTTTTTTTTATTTCATTTCAAATTGTAAAACAAACTATCAAAACGTACACGGACCGAGAATGAACCTGCTTGAGCTTCTGTTTACCACAACTGATGTGTGCGATCATTAATTTTTATGTGAATAAAAGCCTAAATTCAATCTGTTCATCATATAAAACGATTGTATCTCTTCAGGAAATTTGGACTAAACCACTCAATTCATATGAATTCCTTTTACAATCACTTTATGAACTTTTTGACGCATCAAAGTGGTATTTTGTGTAGCTGTCAATGGAGGGACGAAAAGCTCTCAGGTTTCATTAAAAAGATCTTCATTTGTGTTCTGAAGATCAATGAAAGTCCTAGGGTTTGGAAGGCATGAAGGTGAGTAAATGATGACAGACTTGTCATTTTTGTATGAATCAACCTTTTAAGAGCCCTCAAAAAAGTAATTAGCAAAGCATCTTGTATTTTCAAGTAAATAAATACTATATACAAATACATAAAATGAAATATTCAAAATCCATATGTTGTCTGCAAAATGCAGTCAGAATAAAGTTATTTTTAGAATGACTGTCGATTGCTTTTTGCAGCCAGATGATGTTGTTCCGATATCTACCAGCAGGAGTCATGATAGCATACCTTGGGTATTACACCATTGGGATGGATGTAGCGTGCTATAAATGATCTGTTATATAAATACTTGTCATATTAATGTTCATTCATTTTGAGCTACTCACCAGCCAGTGGAAGTGGAGCTCTGGTCTGTGCTGAATGTCCCTGTCAGTCCAGTGCCGTTTGAACATGCCAGCCGGGTCATTCTACGAAAATGGTGGCTTTCCTGTCCCGGCCTTAACCACCAGGAAAAACACTTAAAAGTGTCAGATAATGACACAAAATATATGTTTTTTGTTTTGATTGAAGTGTTTTATTGTTAATAAAACATATGTAAGACAGTTATATTGCAAACCATTTTTTTTATATATTGTATAACACAGTCAGTACCATGAAATTGGCTTGTCCCTCGGGTCAGGAGTCGTGGTTTAGTGACATATTTTGAGTTAAAAAATATATTTTTCTCCCCCTTTAAATGTCATAATACAAAGTAAAGTAGTATAGTTATTTAGTGGACTGCTTAAAAAACTAAAATATCAACTAAATATTATAAATAATTTACAGGGAATAGCTGTCCCTCAATTTCATGTCACTGGTGTTAAAATTTCTAAAAACCACCACTTTGAAAAAATGCAACATCCTTGCCAACTTCTTCCTGGGTCAAAGGTTCATTGGAGGCGGGGCTGTTTTGAAAAGGACATGGTGAGTGTGCACTCTCTCTTCATCTTTTAGCAATTTGATAATTAATTTGATAATTTCATGCGAGGACTTAAGATGTGTCACTGGTGTTATACAGTTTATAGTAAGGCGAAAGGAAATTTGATTAAAATAATTGATCAAATTGCACGATTAAGTGATTTATTTACAATTTAAGAAGTGCAGTTTGAGCTACTGTGGCCGCCATCTTAGATATGCCATCTTGTCTGCAGATTTGTCACTGGTGTTATCGTCACTGGTGTTACTGTTCCTGCTGGTAACACCAGTGACATGACGATAACACCAGTGACAATCAATAACACCACTAACTTTTTTCTCAACATAAGGTTTCATAAAAGCCTCAACAATTATATTAATAAAGACTTATTAGCATTTTATTACTGTTTCAATATTGTAAACACATAATATGGCTTTCCTTTTGATAGATATGGCGAAATTAAGTGCTGCTGAAAAGCAAAGACTCTACAGACAGCGCAGGGATGCTGACCCAGACCGCAGAGCAGCCTACCTTAAACAAAAACACCAGACTTACTTAAAGGATTTAGAGAGTCAAAAAAGAAAGAGAGTGAAGGATCTCACAGAAAGGGAAAAAAGACAGGAGCGAAGGAAATGGCGGGTCAGACAGGCAAAACACAGAGAGAGATTGAGAGCAGGAAAGACAGTGTTGACCCCACCATCCACTCCAGACAGTCAACCCAGTACTACAAGGTCAGAATTTAAGACAATGTGTCTGTAGGAAGACAAAAGTACTTATCTACAGAGTTACTTAAAGGGATAGTTCACCCAAATTACAAAATGACATATTGGTTTCCTTATCGTGTATGCAGTCTATGGACAAGGTATGACAGCAAGCCATGCTTTTGTTTACCTGGCCACTGTTTCAACTGCTTACACAGTTAGGAAACCAATATGTCATTTTGTAATTTGGGTGAACTATCCCTTTAAGTAGGCCTACACAATATTTGTCACATGGCACGAGAATTGATATATACTGTTTTAACAAGCTGCATAGTTTTGTGTATAGGCATGACAGAAATAGAGTAGGATTTCATGGTTGTATTATGTTGCATGCATCTCACATTGGAAATCTAATACAATTATATATTACATCTTTATGCTTTACAGACAACGAATCCAAGGGCGGAGAGTGCGCAGGAGAGAAGCACAGATAGGCCGAAGAAAATGTCAGGAGTTGCAAGAGAAGTGCAACTGAAATTATTTGTAATGTAAAATATTACTAATAAATTGATAACATTTGTTTGAAATAATCTTATGTTATGTCATTGGTTTCACATTGCGTCACTGGTGTTACATTGCGTCACTGGTGTTACTGCATGGCATATTGGTGTTCTGGCATCAGAGTTGCCCAGTTTCATAGAATATGGTTTTTGTTTCTACCTAACTGTTGCTGCATTCATTAATAAGCATTTTAAGGATATGATCATTCAATTTTGATCACTCAACCTCAATTATTTCTAATGTTACAACAAAAACACAATGGTAGAAATAGAAAAATGTCACACAATAGAACTTTACACATACCTGTTTAAAGTAAATTATTACTAATCAAGAAAATTTCTTAATATTATCATTAACTTTTTCTGTCTTTGATTATATATGCAAATTAAATAGTCAAATTACATTCTGGAAAGCCTGAATTGTCATCTAAAATATAGGTAACACCAGTGACAAAAAGGCAGCACAAGCATTTTTTAATGTAATGTAGTAAAAATATCAAAATACATTAAGCTGTCATTTAAGTTGATTTATAATGTTAAGAGGTTAACTATTATCTGACTATAAGTTTTGGTATAAAAAAAAGAAATACATTTTTTAAAAGTTGTCTGTTCAAAAAGCCACCATTTTCGTAGAATGACCCAGCCATGAAATGACGGATGACATCCTGTAGTTCCGTAAAAAACAGACAAAACCCTGACATTGGCTGCGTTCGAAACAACATCAATGTTCTTAATTTCAATAAGGATTTATTTAGCGAGCGCTTAAAGAGTATGTAGGCTATAGCCTGAATCTAGCTTATATAATAGCGCCATATCTTAAAAGGTATGAACAACAGGTGCACTAACACCTGAATGCATCAGTAACTCGACAACCCTATACCTACTTACAAGATATTATTACTTTTCCCTTTTCTTTTTTCTTTTTATGTAGAGCTAGCAAAGTGTCAACCACGACATAAAATACACACCATATGTTTTTTTCTCTTTTTTTCAGCAAAGGTCATTTGTAGCACTTTGTTATTTGCACTACCGACTGTTTCTTACAGTAACAACTGTTTACTTATGCATTCTGCACTACCATATCTTAACTGGATTTTGCTCATTTGCACTGCCGACTGTATTTATAGTACCAATGTTTACATTTGCATTTTGCACCGTACTTCTAACTGTAATATGCAACCACTTTCCACTGCACTTTTTACACTTTCTTTCGGATAGCTCTGTCCATAATTTATTGCACTACCCTAATCCACTGCTATATTCCTCATATTAGCCTAACATATTATTGTATACCTCTATCTGTAAAATTCTGTTTATAGTAATAGCCATCTGTATATTATATTCATAGTACATATTCACCTGTAAATTCTGTTTATAGTAATAGCCATCTGTATATTTTTTCACTGTACATATTCACCTGTAAATTCAGTTCTGTTTATAGTAATAACCGTCTCTCTATTTATACATATTTATATATATTCAGTACATTTCCATGTCCTGCACTTATGCAACCGTTGTATATCCTGCACTTGCTGCTATTGCACTTCTGGTTAGACCTAAACTGCATTTTGTTGCCTTGTACTTGTACTTGTGTAATGGCAATAAAGTTGAATCTAATCTAATCTTTTGCCACTCAGTCTGTGGGTCGTGTTCCGGCGGGGAAAGTCAGTCTGCACTTCTGGGAACGATATTCCACATGAAAAATGTGAATGCGGTTTATGTAATGTATTGAATAGGCCTACAAGTTTTGCATTTGAGACTATAGAGATTCCGTAGCTATAGTGCTGGGGAATGTTGGGATTTTGGGGGTGTGGCACGCGTTTGTGCAGGTGTGCTGAACATAGATATCCATAATAAAGACTATTGGGTGTATGGCGAGCCGATCATGCCACGGATAACCTACCGAAGTAGACAGTCGTGTACTTTTCCGTGAGAGAAGAAGGGGTACGTCGCCACAACAGATGCGTGACACTAACGTCGCCGAGAAGTACTTCGCACCACAGACGCGTGAGATAACGTCGTTGAGAAGTAATTCGCTCCACAATAAAGTATCTTATCCTTGTTTTTTCTAGATTTTCTTATCCCTCCTTTGTTATTTATTATTAACCATTGTTAACTTTTTTTCTTTTACTTTCTTGTGTTCTGATGACATTGAATATATTAGGTCTATTGATACATATTGTGCATTGTACACAAAGTTGTAAATCGTTGATGTCATCTACTGTTCACAAGCATAATAAAAAAAAAGTTTAGTTTTTTTTTTTAAATCACTCTCCTGGAGATTAAGGGCTATGGGCAAATTATTTTATTTTATTTTCACAATTATTAACAACTTTAAAGATTAACCCATAAATTCAGTAATTATCTATAAACATAACATTCTGTAATGTGTCATTCTGAGCTTTTACTTTTGATGATGGTAAGAATTGTACTTTACAAAGTTGACCTGGGTGATACACTAGTTCACAATGTTGATGTTGGGATGTTGAAGGATATATTTTACTATACCTCTTTACATAAATATTATTTCTACTTAATTTTGTTATTTTTATAAAACAAATTATGACTCAACTGCACTTTCCATAGCTTTCTTCCACTTAAGAAGAGTTGGGCACTTTTAAGCAATTTTTATTTTACTATATCTCTTTACATAATTTTTGTTTTCTACTTAAAAACTATAATTTCGTTATTTCGGACTGACGGGTGTCAGTGCGCGTCCCCAAAAACCAATCATCGATCCGCGAGCGCTCGGGACAGGGCGGAGGGTTCCACTCTATCCCGAGACTCGCGGCTCCCCGAGACAGCATGGCTGTCAGCTCTGGGTCCGACTCGGGCAATGCTGGCGCGCCTGAAGGCGGCAGCACAGCCGAGTCATCATCCTCAGAGGACTCGAGCCAACCTTGTGATGCGGTGACCGACATCGCATCTTTCTCCGGAGCGCTAA
Source organism: Romanogobio albipinnatus (assembly GCA_023566225.1). Lineage (NCBI taxonomy): Eukaryota > Metazoa > Chordata > Actinopteri > Cypriniformes > Gobionidae > Romanogobio > Romanogobio albipinnatus. The sequence continues at coordinate 49,474,742 of CM042244.1, forward strand.
ACGAGATGTGCGGGGGGGCCGGAGCAGGCCCCGCGATCTCCGCCTGGACACTCGCGGGTTGCGGTGCGCTAGAGGGGGGTGTGGCCCGAGGCATGAGCGTCGGGGCTTTGTTCCACATCGTCACCCTCAGGTCACCCTGACCACCAGCCAAAGTACCGCCTCTCGTGGAGATGGTAGATTGGGGTGTGGTAGAGGGGACTCTCACTTCTTTACGAAGATCCTCGAGTCTCGACCGCAGCACCGCGATGGTCATGTTCCCGTAGTGGGAACATGACGCATCCACAAACGCTGCTTGAGCATGCTGAACGCCCAAGCATACCAAGCAGTGATTGTGCCCATCGAAAGAAGACAGCAACCGGCCACACCCAGAAGTACATGGACGAGACATCCTGAAAAGGACGCGTCACGTGTAAGCTCTTTTAGGAGAGGAAGCTTCGCAGAGAATGCCGAAGCGTCCAGGGACCACACACCAGCTGTCTAGCAAACCACTGCGCAGATCAGCAGGCAGGCAGTATGCGATCGCTGGAACGCGCCGTCAACACCAACGCCTCTGGAAAGCTGCTCGTCTCGAAGGCTGACAAAGACTCAGTTTGTAGGCTTGAAGGAGTGAAGAGATACTCTTGGCTCCAAAGCGAAACATAATGCGATGTTGCCAGCGTACTTCCTTATATACCCACGAGATGGGGCGGAGTTACGCATGCAAATTCCGCATGCCCATGGCATTGGCACTGCCATTAGGCCCTGTTAAATTCTTGAAGGTAATTGGCTTCTAAGCGAAACCCCCATTTGTTAGTCACTAACGTTACGTCGTAGTGACTGAACGAAAGGGAACTGTAATTTTGGAAAACGGCTCAGTACTATATATTTCATGCTGGGAACTAACAATGGTGTCTCTAAATAAAACTGCACAATTGAGCTAATTCTCTTAAAATAAATAGGTAGCCTTTTTCCCTTAATTTTATCAGCTTAATCGGTTCCCCAATTCAACCCTCAAAATAGTTTAAGTAACATTGCAATTATTTTAATGCAAATTTTTATTTGTACATTTCCTAAAGAGTGTTATTAAACTCGTTTTATGATTTTTTTGTCTGGCGATCCACGATGAGATTATTAATATAAAGATATTTTGGCTAATTTGAACCCGTTTCATTGACTTGATTCAAAACTTTGATTCAGTGATTCCTTATATTGTCAAAACGTAAGATGAAATTCTGATAGCTTGTAATGTCAGCCAGTGAGAGCTTTATAATAGGCTTACATAAGATGCATATATAAATAGTATATATATATATCAGTTGTCACTCTATATTTCCCAATAATGTCTTAGTAAGATTATATTTAAATGCTTTTATGATCAAAGCTCTGTAGTTTTTTATTGAAGGGGGCAAAACATATAATGCAATGCAATACAATGATAATTGAGAGATGAACAAATAAACTCAAAAGCCTGATGGATCATATTTGATACTCACATTTTAACATGGGTTTTCTAAAAATGATGTATGGATAATCAAACTATCGATCACACGATGGTTTTTCGGCAAAGTTTTGATCATGTTGATAATTTAGAGGCCTTCGAAATTAGCATATCAAATATTATACAGTAGGCCTTATGGGCTTAATAATATTAATCTCTCACACTCAGGGTTGCCAAACCCCTGCTCTTATCCGTACAATTAAACTCGCTTTCTACTGTTTGTTGCTCAAGGCTAAAAATGCCTTACCAGTGGAATGTTGACACTGGAAAGGACTGGGATCAAGGATTCGACCAACCTGTGGATTAAGCAGTTGGTTCATTCAAATTCATTCAATTCAACCTGCCTCATACATTCGGTGCAATCTCCCTGCAGGTCCTGAACCAGATGGTGGCCAAGAAACACTTAATCTTCTCCACTGACTCCATCAAGGCGCAGAAGAGGCTGGGGCACGGCTTATCTGAAAGGTTTATAGTGCAGGGTATGGCCACCAGTAAACCACAGGACTTTAAGCTCTTTCTCTTCTGGAGAAGAACAAGCGGCAGCTCTGTTGATTTCTCAAGGTCTGGGGGAGTAAGGAGGCAGAATCCCAGCTGGCAAAGTGTGAGACAGCTGCTCTCATTGCGGAGGGAACAGTTCATCAGCTAATGTCATCAGATCGAGAAGTAAGTTGATTGAGCCATACCTAGGAAACTTTGGTGAGGCCTTGTGTTAGCAGATTGTTTGCCAAGAATACAAGCTACCATCCCCTCCAGTCAGACCAGGAGGAGACAGACAGCCGGGTTGTGCTCTACCTGCATCATGCCGTCAAGCTAGAATTCAAGTCGGCAGTAGTAAGGACCCTGGACACTGACACCTTCTTCATCCTCCTGCATCACACTGACACCATCAACCTCGCCATCTACAGTGAAACTGCCATGGGCAGGCACCGTCGGCTGGTCAATGGCACAGAGCTGGCCACTTCTTTTAGGCAGCCGTACTGCAGCACCCTGCTTGGGTACTATGTATTTAGTGGTGAGGACTGTACCAGCACCTTCAAAAGGGCAAAGTGGCACCACTCAAAAAGCTCCAGAAGAACCCCAAATTTCAAAAGGCTTTCAGGATGGTGGATGAATTTTAGACAGTTTGGCTTGTTGTGTATTGAATAGAATATTTGGAAAGAGCAAACCTATGTTGGGGTAACAGTTTAGGACCCAGGACCAGTAGTGAAAAATGAAGACCAAGAGTCAGGAGTGCAATTTAATTAAATACAAATTTACTGAACAATAGTTTGCAGTTTCATCAGCAGAAGCCAGCTTCAAGTCTCACAAGGAGTTCGTAGGCCGCGCTCCCTCTACCAGCCTATGGTACATACAATTTCTCAACAGTTATACTGTTTTCAAGGTCTAGCCACATCATTACTGCAAGGTGGATGATTCTGATTGGCTCAGAGAAAATTAACAGTCATGGTAAATTTCCACACATTGTCAGTTAATCAGATTCACGTGTACATATATGACGTGGTGACCTTCCTACAGCGCACACATACACACACACACACACACAGATACACAGTCTCTCCAAGGTTAGAGTTGGTTGAGCTCTAGCACTGACCACAAAAAGTTTCCCAAAACATACTGATAACATGTGCTTTCTCTCAGTGAGAGGTACAGACAATAGAACAGAACATATTCATACAATTCTTTAGTGTTTCAGTAAAAGGAAATATGAAAGGAATAAAATATAACATAAAATGAAGGTAAAGGTATAAGAAGCTATACAAGAAATAAAGCAAACAATTCAGTCAAACATACAAAGTCAGCACTAAGGCTACAGCGGTCAATTTAGAAACAAAAAGTAATTAGTAATTTTATTTAAAAAAATAAAAATACAAAGTTATGAAACTTCACTTTGCCCTCACTCAAAACAATTTGCCATGGAACAAATAATAGATTGGCTTGATCGACTGAATCTCAAAACTCAGAAAACACCAGATAAAATTCAAATAGGCGATCTCTTTATAAATAAACCACAGATTTGAGTACATTCTCACCTGAAAAAGTCTTAATACTACATTTCGTAACACATTAACAGTAGTATTTTTAAAATACGCTGGACATCCACTATTGACGCTTATTGGTTGTTGTGAGAGGCATTATGGGATACCTGTCTGTCTCAAGTCAGCTCGTCACCTCTTGATGCATCCTCGATAAAAGGGGCGGATCAAGGACACATCCGGGGATTTGAATTGTACTTGGCTAGATGTAAACTCTGAAATGGAACAGTACTTGGGCAGCGACTGATGAGGTTTCACAAGTCCAGTACAGACAGAACGCATATTGAGAAATTTTACTTACTATTAAAAGTGCAATTACGACTATAACACGGGGAACATTTTAAGTTAAAATGGCTTGCGATACTTATGCGTCATGAATCGCTTAGTAGAGTGGTGAAGATATAAAGCCCATTTATGATTTTACTAATGAAGGAGGGGAGGATCACGTTCGTCATGTATTTTACAATCATCAGCACTATCCTTCTCAGAAACAGATTATTTAACTTATTAGTTTAACTTATCTGCGCTGTCATGTTCCGATTCGGACTGAAATATTATGGAGGTAGAAGCATTAGGAATATTGTGTGGTAATAAAACAAAATCATACATCAAAATAAAATGAACTTTAGGCTGTATGAATAAAATAAAATTTCAAAACTTTGACTTCACTTTTTCGATGGACGTCAGCGATGCCCCGCTGTTTAAATTACATTAATTCCTAAATCTCTTTTAAAGGGGGGGGGGGGGGGGGGGGGGTGAAATGCTGTTTCGTGCATACTGAGCTTTTTACACTGTTAAAGACTTATTACAGGGACAATCCCCCTTGAGCAACATGGAGTAAAGTGCCTTGCTCAAGGACACATTGGTGGTGACCGCTGCGATCGAACCAGCAACCTTCTGCAGTTCCATGGTTTAACCCACTGGACCACCATCTCACATTAAGGTTCACGGTCGTGTGTTGGTAGCAGTGAGTAAAACTGCTTCAAATGTCTATCTGTTGTTAGCTATCGATTCCATTGTTTTCTATGTAAACATGCATAGCTCAACACAATAGCTGCGCGCGCACGTCATTCTTTAGCTCCGCCTAAATACAGATGACTTGTCTTGTCTTGATGTTTAAAAACAAAGCAAAAATGACTTTTACAACAAAGCAAATGTGGCTGTGATGACTTGATGACTTCTTCCCAGTCTTGCAGTCTCTCATGTTCTTGCTCAGACGTGGACAGGCTCTGAGTTCCCTGTCAGGTTGGGGTTGGACATCAGGCTTCGGCTCAAGGCTCGAGATCAAGCCCTCCACCAAGGACAGCAAGTATGTTATTTCCTATTCAATACAAAGATTATATGAATAAGTCAACTCATGAATGATTTTTAGAGCTGATGTTGTGTTTATTTTCCTGTTTATTACAGTGAAGCAGCTTTGAAACAATCTGTTTTGTATAAAGCACTATATAAATGACGGTGACTTGACTATAACAAGAACACAAATTTGAAAATCTCATTTGAAATAAGACAAATGATAATAATCACTCTGTCTGTTACACTTCCTCACACCTGAAATCACTGATCGAGTGAGTCTCCTGAACTTCTCCAATCTACAGAAGGTCATCTCATCCATCTATGTTGTGACATCTGCTCTAACGTCAGCCGTTTAGTTGGATCCCGGGCTAGGCACTGGCTAATCAGATCCCTGCATTCTGTACAAATTGTAATAAGGAGTTAGTCATGCATCTATGAAAACAGCATCTAAAACATGATTATTATACTGTAAAATGTTCCTCATCTTTACTTTGAAAGTGAAGTATGTAGTTTCTGCGACACTAGTGGCACAGGGCGGAATTACAAAATAAAGCATATTTTCAAAAAACTTTGCAAAGGCCCCTTTTGTGCATCGTGTCTTCCCCAACTCAAACATCCCAAACACAACTCTTGTGAAGGGCATGTTTCAGGTTCAACATATTAGGAATACTTTTAGCTGTGTTGCATTTGTCTTTTATCTTTCTAAACGGGTGCATGATGAGGCTGTATGATATTGAAGCATGCTTTGTATCACAATGCTCTGTTCGCTTTGACCGGTTTACGGTATACATGCAGCAAATTTTGGCATTCACGTAACTAAAGCTAAATTTCTTTTCCCATGGCTCCACCTGCTACAGTAGCTACGCCCAAAACTCTCGCTATACGTTTAGCTTTATATAAACATACTTCATCTTTAACAGTTTCTGTTCAGAGCCTTTGCTTTATGTGTGTGTGTTTATAAGTGTTATCAATATTATTCACTCACTTTTGGATAAGCTGTAGTTGTAAAATGTAACGTTGGCTTGTCTGATCTCTGTCTGATTGAGAAAGGGAGGACATCCATAGTGCACCATAGTGTACAACAGCACTCCCAGAGACCAGACATTTGCTGGGACGGCGTGGAATCGAGGTTCTGTTAAGACTTCAGGTGGGCAGTAATGCGGTACTCCTGTAAGCAAGACATTTGCACATGGTTGAGCTTTTTTTTTAAAAGCATCAGATCATTAATAAGTCACTACATTCAGGTTCCCACACTCTCAAAATGCTCACCAACATATGTGTTGCTCTCGTAGCCATCCCTACTAAACAGCTGACCGCAGCCAAAGTCTATCAGCTTGAGCTCCAATGTGTTTTCGTTTATCAGGAAATTCTGCGCATGAATGTCATTATGAAAAACACCATGTTCGATGCAGATTTGCACTGCCAGAAGAGCCTGTCGCATGATGAACCGTCCTGTTGGTTCATGCAGTACGGGTTTACGCATGACATAGTCCAGCAAGCTCACGCAAGGCTCTGGGAACTCCATGACAAGAGTGAATGTTTGAGGATTTTCAAACCACTCGTATAGTCGTATGATGTGCGGGCTTATGGGTTCTCGCCTCATCATTAGCAGCAGCGCCACTTCTGTAACAAGAGGTGTGGGATGCCCAGGCTAGAGAAAATAGTAGTCAGAAGGTTAGCTGGGTAAAAATCTGAAGAAAACATATCATTTTTAAATGTATCTTTTTAGATACGGTCAAAAGAGCCTTTCAGCTCAAAGTTATTTGGTGCCTCAAGGCTTATTTGCCAATCACATTTACACCTAATGCTTCCTACGGGTGTATTAACTACAGTAATCTGCACTTAAACAACTAAATACATATTCAGGTTTTGGCCAACTTACAATATAAAGATAACGATTGTTGTCAATCTTGCTTATCTGCTTGATGGCAACCTGCAACAAAAAAGAAAATATGTAAATTTGTAAATGTTTTAATTCATGCAAGAGCAAAATGTTTGTACAATTCAGTAAGTTTTACCTTTTTGCCATCAAATTTGCGTGTTCCCTTGTACACGCTGCCAAATCCTCCGGATCCAATCATGTCTCCCACGTTATAGAAAGATTTAAAAGACTCTGCATCCACAGCACTACTGAGACAACAGCAGCAGAAAGGACTCTTCACAGCCTTCCATAGCCTCTGGAGGAAAGAACGAATTCCTTTCCTACATTCTGTAGGTTTTTCTGGAATGAAGAAAAAACTATTAGAATGACATCAAATTAAGCAATGATATAATGACATAACTTACATTTTACTATTAAATTCTCATCTGTAGAGTTACAAATCCAAAGTAATGGAAATATTTCCATGCCATGCCCTAACTTCTGCTTAATGCCTGCATAAATGTCCCAAAATCTTATTTCACAATGTTAACAGTCACAATATTTGTCTTGTTTTATCTGATCTTTTTGGCTTCATTTGGCCAACTCTGACACGTGTGGCTCAGTTCTTGTAATGGCAAAGATAATATGGGCTATATCTTAAAATATATTTATATTATATTAAATATAATATCTTTAAATATAGATTTTTATTAAATGCATAGCAATGTATTATTTATGTCATAACCGACTACTACTAATACTTGGCACAACAGCTATTTTGACAATTTTATGTGTATTTGACAATTCAAAAGCAATAAGTCGTGAAATAGAATTCTATTCAGGATTGTATGCTGTCTGAGAAGCGGCTTTCTGTGCGCTTGTTTCGGGTGTGTGTCAGACAGCACAAGTACCACTGAGTTCATGGCTTATTGAGAACTTTTGCTATCGTTACCATTAAATTAAGAAAGCGTTATTTCTAAATGTTCCATGAATGTTCAAAACGTCCGTTTTTTTTTCAATGTTTCATAAATGTTTTTTCTTGGTCAAACGAACATTCTATTTTATAATTTTGCATTATGGGAGCGTTTCTTTTTAATTTTCTCTGAATGTTCTGAAAATGTTAGACGAATGTCCAATTAAAATATATATTTTTTAAAACCTAAGAAAATTTCAGGTAAATTTTGCTGAGCAACAGTAAATGTGACTGGACATTAACATGATAAAAACTTGAAGCAGTTATACATGAAATATCAAAATCTCTGTATGTACACTTTACACCGCCCAGCCTTATTTTAATCTCACCTGTTGAGATCTTGTTCACAGGAGAAGCCTCATTGGCACCCTGAGCAGTTCGGCCATTCGAAGTCTCTATTGGCTCGACAGGAACTTGATCTGGCAGCGGAGGGCACGACCCTTCGAGGCTGTCGGACCTGCCCTGTACGCTTCGGCTATCTGATCCATCGCCACTCCACCTCCAAAGGAAGCTGTACGAGCCTCTGCTGCTAAGGGACAAGGATAATGATGACATGATGCCCAGTGAAGAATCTGTGGAAGCAGTTCTCCTGGATCTGGAGTGGCCTGAGTCTGGAAAATTTCAGACGTCAAATCAGTCATTGAAAATAGAAATTGAAACTGAGCCATAAATTCTTTATTAAAAGCTTATTCTGACCCATGCAAGAGCGTTTAGATGAAGATGAAGTGGATGGGTGTCCATCATCTGAGCTCTGTTGGCTGTCGCTCTGCTGCGTCCTCTTCCCGTCAGCCTGACCCATGGACACAGAAACAGAGATCTCAGACAGAGACAGTGAAGCTGAATGTCTAGGAAGCTCCTGGCTCTGGGTCTGGGTCAGGTCTGGCAGCGGATCCTGATCAGCCGTCTGAGAGAAAGCAGCTCTTCTGGATCTGGAGAGGCCTGAGTCAATTTCAGACATCACATAGTAATGTTTTGATAATAATCAATAAACAGTGTCAGTGATCAATTACAAAAATTGGTACTATAGTTAGTCAAATTGAAAAGTTTTATTTCATATGCAAGGAATCAAATACATGTGATCACTTAGCTGGGAAATTGGGGGATCAAATGGAATACCTCGCACACTTTTCTTCACATTAATGTAGTCAATCATTGGACAACATCATACCCTAACATACCATAAACAACTAAAAAACGAAAGCGCTCACCTCCTCTTTCACCCATCATGTGAGCCAACGACGTCCTCCGAGTCCAAACTGCAATAAAAAACAATGCAAAATAAATACAGTAAAATAGCCTACAACTCTCTTTAGAAATACTCCTCTGAAAATAATATAAAACAAAAAATAAAATAAAACTTCAAACTCCTTCTAAAATAAGAAAAGAACAATTAAATAAAAGTATCCTCAGAAATAATATGAACAAAAATATAACTCTATAAAGGATATATCCGCTGATTCTCAGAAATCAGCTTCAAGATCACAAGATTCGCTCAGAAAATATTCTGCAAAAGTGTGTGAATTCGCCTGGTCTCTCAACCAACAGATAGCGATCGGTTCGCGTGTGTATATATATGCAGTCAGAATTCATAACTTGCGTCGCTATAGCAACTAAAATTCACGCACACACATGCATATGAGCAGAGCGTGTGATCACACATTGAATCTGAACACATTTATTGAATAGTTATAAACTTACTGTTGACGTTTTCTTTCATACATATGATATTTATTCTTTCTGAACAGTTATTATTATTATATTCTGAGGAATTATTCATGTGCAAAATCTTCATTAGCTATTAATTCCACAAAGGCATCCACTTGCAAACGCACTAACAGTCTAATGGATTGAGTCATTGCTTCTGTGTATTTGATAGTGTTGGGTCCGAGACCACCTTTGTCGAGTTCGAGTCAAGACCAAGTCTTAAACAATCAAGTCCGAGTCCGAGTCAAAAAGAGGCCGAGTTGGACTCAAGTGCAAGTTCTTATCGGCTGAGTCCGAGTCGAGTCCACCCAAGTCCAGAAAGTAATTAAATTGAAAAATGATTAGAAATTGCTATTGTAAATTTTTACCTTCTATTAATATTTTAACTTTCTACCCATTAAACCAATGGCAATATAAAATTGAACAAAAATACCACTATTACATCTTGCCATTGCGATTTAACATTTTTATTTTGTCAACAGAACCTCAACTAGTTTCCAAATCAAAAATGGTTTCAAAGAATAGAATGGACATAGATATATATGTAGAACTTGTATTATTACAATTGCATGAACAACACAAATGAACCTATATTATTGTATTTCAATGATTTAATGCCTCTGGTATCACCAAATGCTAATGTTTAGGGGTGGGCGATACTAAAATCTTATTTCACAATAATTATATGTTTTCTCATTCAAGTAAGAATAAATACTATAGAAATTGAATAAAACAATTAAATGTAAAATAAAACAAACTTCACTGTATTACATGTACAGTGATTCTTATTAAAGTTAGTCAGCAGTAGAGTGAGTGAGTGAGTGAGTGAGTGTGTGAGTGAGTGTGTGAGTGAGTGTGTGAGTGAGTGTGTGAGTGTGTGAGTGAGTGAGTGAGTGAGTGAGTGAGTGAGTGAGAAGTGAGTGAGTGAGTGTGTGTGTGAGTGTGTGTGTGAGTGTGTGAGTGAGTGAGTGAGTGAGTGTGTGAGTGAGTGAGTGAGTGTGTGAGTGAGTGTGTGAGTGAGTGAGTGAGTGATTGATTGAGTGAGTGAGTGTGTGTGTGAGTGAGTGAGTGAGTGAGTGTGTGAGTGAGTGAGTGAGTGAGTGTGTGTGTGAGTGTGTGAGTGAGTGAGTGAGTGAGTGAGTGAGTGTGTGAGTGATTTTCTCTTTGTCTTTTGTTGTTTGATTAACATTATGGCATCAGGTTTATTGGACTGCTATATTGACGATTAACTGTTTACATTTACTTAAGACATAACCGACTGTGTTTACATGAATACTCCGTCAGACTTGCATTTTGACATGATGTATGTGAATTTATTTGACAGTCCAAGTGTAAACCATTAGATAATTTGTTACTGATGATGCACGATGAGGCGACCTCATTTCTGTCTGCCGCTTTAAGTGTATGCACACAAAAATCTGATATATATTTATTATTTATTAATAAGTTATTTGTTATAGTTGTTATAGTTTTCATTGAACATGTCAGTAGAAAGTAGTGCCAGACACATTAGTAAGAGTTGATTTGCAATTTTTTGCAATCCACAAAGTGCTTCTTTTTATCGGATTTCTTGCAAATAAATACTTTATGATTTTCATTAGCAAAACAAATGTTTGCTGACTTTGAAGACATTGTCCTAGCCACGCATTGCGATCCAGTGTGTGATGTGTGTTTTGTCTGCAAACATAAGATGCTACTGCTGCCTGCCGGTGTGGTGCAGTAAAATGACATGCGGGGAGACATTAATTCATTTCTTATCTCAGTTTTATGCCGGTTTTGTTGTTACATGGCGCGGACTCGACTGCACTCTGAATTCTTTCCGAGTACAAAATGTCCAAGTCCGTGTCAAGTCTGAGTACAAATTCACCCGAGTGCGTGGCAAGTCCAAGTACATTCAAAATTGGACTCGAGTCCGAGTACCCCAACTCTAGTATTTGACAATTCAAAAGCAATAAGTCGTGAAATAGAATTCTATTCAGGATTGTATGCTGTCTGAGAAGCGGCTTTCTGTGCGCTTGTTTCGGGTGTGTGTCAGACAGCGCAAGTACCACTGAGTTCATGGCTTATTGAGAACTTTTGCTATCGTTACCATTAAATTAAGGAAGCGTTATTTCTAAATGTTCCACGAATGTTCAAAACGTCCAGTTTTTTTAATGTTTCAAAAAAAAAATTTATTGGTTAAAGGAACATTCTATTTTATAATTTTGCATTATGGGAGCGTTACTTTTAAATGTTCTCTAAATGTTCTGAAATGTTAAAATTTCAGCTACATTTTTCTAAGCAACAGTAAATGTGACTGGACATAAACATGATAAAAACTTGAAGCAGTTTTGCATGAAATATCAAAATCTCTGTATGTACACTTTACACCGCCCAGCCTTATTTCAATCTCACCTGTTGAGATCTTGTTCACAGGAGAAGCCTCATTGGCACCCTGAGCAGTTCGGCCGTTCGAAGTCTCTGTTGGCTCGACAGGAACGTGACCTGGCAGCGGAGGGCACAACCCTTCGAGGCTGTCGGACCTGGCCTGCTCGTTTCGGCTATCCGTTGCTATAGTTAGTCAAATTGAAAAGTTTTATTTCATATGCAAGGAATCAAATACATGTGATCACTTAGCTGGGAAATTGGGGGATCAAATGGAATACCTCGCACACTTTTCTTCACATTAATGTAGTCAATCATTGGACAACATCATACCCTAACATACCATAAACAACTAAAAAACGAAAGCGCTCACCTCCTCTTTCACCCATCATGTGAGTCATCGACGTCCTCCGAGTCCAAACTGCAATAAAAAACAATGCAAAATAAATACAGTAAAATAGCCTACAACTCTCTTTAGAAATACTCCTCTGAAAATAATATAAAACAAAAAATAAAACTTCAAACTCCTTCTAAAATAAGAAAAGAACAATTAAATAAAAGTATCCTCAGAAATAATATGAACAAAAATATAACTCTATAAAGGATATATCCGCTGATTCTCAGAAATCAGCTTCAAGATCACAAGATTCGCTCAGAAAATATTCTGCAAAAGTGTGTGAATTCGCCTGGTCTCTCAACCAACAGATAGCGATCGGTTCGCGTGTGTATATATATGCAGTCAGAATTCATAACTTGCGTCGCTATAGCAACTAAAATTCACGCACACACATGCATATGAGCAGAGCGTGTGATCACACATTGAATCTGAACACATTTATTGAATAGTTATAAACTTACTGTTGACGTTTTCTTTCATACATATGATATTTATTCTTTCTGAACAGTTATTATTATTATATTCTGAGGAATTATTCATGTGCAAAATCTTCATTAGCTATTAATTCCACAAAGGCATCCACTTGCAAACGCACTAACAGTCTAATGGATTGAGTCATTGCTTCTGTGTATTTGATAGTGTTGGGTCCGAGACCACCTTTGTCGAGTTCGAGTCAAGACCAAGTCTTAAAAAATCAAGTCCGAGTCCGAGTCAAAAAGAGGCCGAGTTGGACTCAAGTCCGAGTTCTTATCGGCTGAGTCCGAGTCGAGTCCACCCGAGTCCAGAAAGTAATTAAATTGAAAAATGATTAGAAATTGCTATTGTAAATTTTTACCTTCTATTAATATTTTAACTTTCTACCCATTAAACCAATGGCAATATAAAATTGAACAAAAATACCACTATTACATCTTGCCATTGCGATTTAACATTTTTATTTTGTCAACAGAACCTCAACTAGTTTCCAAATCAAAAATGGTTTCAAAGAATAGAATGGACATAGATATATATGTAGAACTTGTATTATTACAATTGCATGAACAACACAAATGAACCTATATTATTGTATTTCAATGATTTAATGCCTCTGGTATCACCAAATGCTAATGTTTAGGGGTGGGCGATACTAAAATCTTATTTCACAATAATTATATGTTTTCTCATTCAAGTAAGAATAAATACTATAGAAATTGAATAAAACAATTAAATGTAAAATAAAACAAACTTCACTGTATTACATGTGAGTGAGTGAGTGAGTGAGTGAGTGAGTGAGTGAGTGAGAAGTGAGTGAGTGAGTGTGTGTGTGAGTGTGTGAGTGAGTGAGTGAGTGAGTGAGTGTGTGAGTGAGTGAGTGAGTGTGTGAGTGAGTGTGTGAGTGAGTGATTGATTGAGTGAGTGAGTGAGTGTGTGTGTGAGTGAGTGAGTGAGTGAGTGAGTGAGTGTGTGAGTGAGTGAGTGAGTGAGTGAGTGAGTGAGTGAGTGAGTGTGTGTGTGAGTGTGTGAGTGAGTGAGTGAGTGAGTGAGTGAGTGTGTGAGTGATTTTCTCTTTGTCTTTTGTTGTTTGATTAACATTATGGCATCAGGTTTATTGGACTGCTATATTGACGATTAACTGTTTACATTTACTTAAGACATAACCGACTGTGTTTACATGAATACTCCGTCAGACTTGCATTTTGACATGATGTATGTGAATTTATTTGACAGTCCAAGTGTAAACCATTAGATAATTTGTTACTGATGATGCACGATGAGGCGACCTCATTTCTGTCTGCCGCTTTAAGTGTATGCACACAAAAATCTGATATATATTTATTATTTATTAATAAGTTATTTGTTATAGTTGTTATAGTTTTCATTGAACATGTCAGTAGAAAGTAGTGCCAGACACATTAGTAAGAGTTGATTTGCAATTTTTTGCAATCCACAAAGTGCTTCTTTTTATCGGATTTCTTGCAAATAAATACTTTATGATTTTCATTAGCAAAACAAATGTTTGCTGACTTTGAAGACATTGTCCTAGCCACGCATTGCGATCCAGTGTGTGATGTGTGTTTTGTCTGCAAACATAAGATGCTACTGCTGCCTGCCGGTGTGGTGCAGTAAAATGACATGCGGGGAGACATTAATTCATTTCTTATCTCAGTTTTATGCCGGTTTTGTTGTTACATGGCGCGGACTCGACTGCACTCGGAATTCTTTCCGAGTACAAAATGTCCAAGTCCGTGTCAAGTCTGAGTACAAATTCACCCGAGTGCGTGGCAAGTCCAAGTACATTCAAAATTGGACTCGAGTCCGAGTACCCCAACTCTAGTATTTGACAATTCAAAAGCAATAAGTCGTGAAATAGAATTCTATTCAGGATTGTATGCTGTCTGAGAAGCGGCTTTCTGTGCGCTTGTTTCGGGTGTGTGTCAGACAGCGCAAGTACCACTGAGTTCATGGCTTATTGAGAACTTTTGCTATCGTTACCATTAAATTAAGGAAGCGTTATTTCTAAATGTTCCACGAATGTTCAAAACGTCCAGTTTTTTTAATGTTTCAAAAAAAAATTTATTGGTTAAAGGAACATTCTATTTTATAATTTTGCATT
>CM042244.1:49494439-49511939 GCA_023566225.1 Romanogobio albipinnatus
ATGTGCTTTATAACAGAGCCTCAACAGGGTGCGGGATTGTTTTGTCAACAAAAGTTCTGCAGGGATTACCACACATCTTACTAAAAAAGACCTAAACAATTACACTCGCAACAAATACATGTGCAGAATACACATACTTTCTGCTTAAAATAAGCCTAAAATGCAAAATAACAAGACCAATTAAGGATAGTAAGAGTTATTTTCAAGTATAGTATATATATTCAAGTATATATATTTGGAAAATTTAGATATTAAATACAATTATAAAATGTTACAATATTTGTTAAATAATTGTATTTATCATATTATGTTGTTTTATTTTTGTAATGTGTTTTTATTAAGTCATGTTATGGTATTGTAAATATTAAATCCAGACCAAAAATCCTAATAATCAAACTAAATCATAATTATTAATGTTAATAATAGCCTAATATAGGGAGTCCACAACAACAAAAACATTCAAAAATATGTTGGCCCTGTTTTTTATTTAAAAGATAATTACAAATTAGATTTTAGTGATATTTTGATCACTCAAATAGGAGAAATCCCCGGTTTTCATTTCAGAAACCTGGTCACCTACTTTTCAAGGCACTTACAGTCTAATGGATTGAGTCATTGCTTCTGTCCAAAATGTGTGCAAAAAGGCAAAACAAGGGAGGATAAATCGGACATAATCTTATTATAAAGTCTAGATTAATTAAATTCGCCCTTTACTATGGCAAGCCGGTTTAGTTTAAATTGTTCCCAGCACTACTCGTCGTAATTGCATTTTTATTAGTAAGAATTTAATTCGAGAGCTCTCTCATCGTAATGGTTACTGGTAACAACTGAATTAGAGAGCTCTACAATTTAATTCTTACTAGTAAAAGTGCAATTACGACGAGTAACACTGGGAACAATTTGACTGCTAATATTAAAATTGCTAATTTAATCAGAAGCACTATCTTTCTCAAAAAATGTTAAAGTTATGAACTGAGGTGTTCAAAGTCCGGCCCTTGGACTCTGACCAAATGTGTTTTGATAAAATACTTTTCAAACAACAATTCACTAACATTTATCATTTGGGGTGTAACGGTACACGTATTCGTACCGCTTCGGTACAGGGCTTTCTGTTCGGTGCGCGCGTGTTTAATGTGACGTGACTGATCATCTGTGAACGCTATCGATCATCTTTTCCTAAAGAATAAACATGAATGAACATCTGAAGGTGTGTTGAGGAAACACTACAACTTACTGTCACGTATCATATGTGGTGTAATTGCTCAATCAGTGTTTCAACGGCGGAAAGACCTCAATATAACTGCTTGTAAACAATGTTATGTAGCATCACATTTACCTCAGGTAGTCATTCAGTGTCCACAGAATTTTATTCACTACAGCAGTGGTTCCCAAACTTTTTTGTAGCACGCACACCTTTCTAGTGTTTGACACCTGTCAAGCACCCCACCACCTTACTTTGGTTAAACATCACATTTTTTAATAGCAATAACTAAATACAAATATCCACTGTATATTAGAAAACATCAACATTGGGGTGCTTGGCAGGTGCTAAGAAACCCCCGAATCAGCTGTCCTGTCAGTCTTATCAAGGTAACAGTCACCATAACGGAAGCTTTTCCGCTCAGATTTGATTTGATTTTTTTACTTCAGGCACTCAGCGCCTGTGGTGCATAAGAAGCGTGCATAATGCTCTCTGCCAACAGAAATCTATTCAAAAAAGGAGCTTCTCGCTGCAAAAACGCGTTCTATGTGATTGGGGCCTTAAACTGGCTAACATGACATCTATTAACTCTAGTTTGAACATTAGCAGGACCTTCCACACCTCAATCTTCAGTCAGCTTGGATACAGATACACTTTCTCTGACTTCAAAAAGCAGTGCCAGCGAGGACAGTGACTGGTTTAGTCCAAAACGATTCAGAAAGGATGATGATGAGGCTTCACAAAGCACACAGGCCAGAGATGTGAGTCCTAGTAGATGTGAGTCCTAGTCCACAACCTTAAGCTTTACATGCTTGTAGTTTCCTTGATGCTCTGTTTTTTTTTCTTTTCTTCGTTTAAAAAGTTTAGTTTAGTAATGAGCTTTTCCAGACCAGGAGCATAGTTCAGGGACATTTAAATATTCCTGAATTTTCTACTTTTATCTATCTGTTTATATTCCTCCTTTTATAGTTGATTAAACAAATTCTACAGACAAGACCGGGTGGAGCAAATGTGCTTAAGGAGTATGAAGATGCAGGGACAATTAGGGGTGACACGAGAAAAGTGATGGTGAACATCTTAGTTGCACACATGATTGAGACAGAAAGGTAATTATCAAAATATAAGTTTTGGGTTGTTGATTTGTTTGTGATTATGACAGTACATAGATTGTGACGTATATTGATCTAGTTGGGTGCTACAAATTTTATTCTGCTAATTTTCTAGCTGATAACCTGTTGATTTGTTCTTAAAATTATAAAGTAGTTTAATTAAATATTCTCAAACTTTTTTTATCGATGTAAAGTAATATTTGAGTGTTCCCATTCTTCAGGAGAGTCCCACATCGACATACCAAACAGAAGTATGGTTTGGGAATTATCACCTTGTTTCCCTCATTCAAAGATCCCCAAGGGCGGACTGGATATGTAAGTGATTATCAATGATCAGAACATTCAATATTTTTGTTGTCATTTTGAAATGTCTTACTAAGAAGTTGTAATTTTCAAAGGAGGGTTAAATTAAGTTTGAGTTTGTCATTTGTCAGGAACATTTTTATGATGGCCAAAAAAACACTGGATTCTTGCCGTGGCACCTCAAGACGGTACAAAGGTATGGAAGGCCATTTCAGCATAAAAACGTTCCAGCGTTACTCGTCGTAATTATATTTTTACTAGTAACAATTCAATTAAAGAGCTCTACAATTCAATTATTACTAGTAACAATTACAATTAGAGAGCTCTACAATTCAATTATTACTAGTAACAATTATGATTAGAGAGCTCTCTAATTCAGTTCTTACTAGTAACAATTCCAATACAGAGCTCTCTAATTCAATTCTTACTAGTAACAATTCTAATTAGAGAGCTCTACAAATGAATTGTTACTAGTCGTATGTCTCCATTGACTTCCATTCATTTTTAATTAGAGAGCTCTACAATTGAATTGTTACTAGTAAGAATTCCAATTAGAGAGCTCTACAATTCAATTCTTACTAGTAACAATTACAATTAGAGAGCTCTGCAATTGCATTTTTACTAGTAACAATTATGATTAGAGAGCTCTGCAATTCAATTATTACTAGTAAGAATTCAATTGCAGAGCTCTGTAATTCAATTAGAGAGCTCTCTAAATCAGTTCTTACTAGTACAAATTACAATTAGAGAGCTCTTTAATGCAATTCTTACTAGTAATAACTGAATTAGAGAGCTCTACAATTCAATTCTTACTAGTAAGAATTCCAGTTATAGAGCTCTAAATTTGTATTATTACTAGTAAGAACTTGTATTCATTAGATGCAGAACATATTTGCGATAACACCCATTTCCCTCAGCAAATCCCGCCTGCGGTGCTACACTTCAAAATAAAAGTCCCATTAGACAACTTAGATTTTGCAATTGAAACTTAAACTACATTAATTCATAGCTTTATACTCTAAAAATTATTAAAGCTCAAAGAAAACACACTCTTTGCTGCTGGTCCTGGTAACGATATAGTTTACCAGACAAAATATAATCTAATTTTTGTGTTTATTATGCACTGTATTGAGCTACATATAGGCTAAGTATTAGGCTAGCCGTCACTCCGACATGAGATTTAAAATGTATTTCTCTCTTTTTAAAATTATTTTATGTATCAAAATTTTTTTGATTCAAACTTTATTAAAGTGATTGTTTTGAACAAATTTATACATTATTAAAAACATTATTTTCTTAAATCATACAGTGTAATATGGGAATAATGAAAAGCAAAGCGGGTTGACACTTCAGCGTGAGAAATCGGGTGTGTGGCGTGTGAGCGCAGAGCTGCCAACTCTCACGCATTGGCCGTGAGACACACGCATTTGATTGGTTTCACACGCTCACACGCCACACACCCGATTTCTCACGCTGAAGTGTCAACCCGGTCAGTCAAATGCCTGAAAGATGAGTTTATCTATAGATCTACATGTAGAGCCGATCATGTTGATCGATTAGTTATGCTCTCGGTGAGGGGGTTCAAGATAAATGGGCAAATAAATACGGTGTTGTTGCGCGACCTAAAGCTACATTCCGCTTTGGGTTCTGACGAGAACGAGCCTGTAATGAGCGAAGAGGAGCGCTGTGACGCTCAGGGGTGCGTTTCCCGAAAGCGTTGTTCGCTAACTATGGTCACAAGTTCCGTCATTATAAGCATAGTTAAACGAGTCGTGTTTCCCGAAACCATAGTTCCAACGAACGTTCGCAAACAGCATCGCAAAGTTGATTTGCATACATTTTGTTCTTGCACTGATGTTAAATGTGTAGCCATTTTGCACTTTGGCAGCCAGTTTGAGATATAGGCTATATTTGAGTATTGTGTGTAATGATTCTGACAGTTTTTTTAATATATAAATGACTGGGGAAAAGTGTCCCAATAACCCTGAATTCACCCTCTTTGAAATCATAATTATATTGCACTATGAAGCTTAAAACCCCAAATATTATAACATTCTTCATTAACAATTATTCAGTTATTTGTAACAATGTCATTGTAAGAAAAAAAAAGAAACAGAAAAAAGTGTAGCCAGCTCCTTTTTGATAGTAACTTGTAGTGTAGCTACTTTTTCAAAAGGGTAGCTTGAATGTAACTTAACTACTCAAAGTAGTTTTTACTACAACACTGTTTTTTTTAGATCAACCACAGCAAAAAAAGAACCACACAACAGACAGAAGAGCAACAGACAGGACAGACCGTTTTTTTTCCCTTTTTCTTCCCTGTAAAAGTATGCTGTAGGTTGATGTATAATCAATTTGTTCTATTTAGACAAAACCTTGCCTCTAGGCCTAGTGCTTTAAAGGTCCCGTTCTTCATGTTTTTTTTAAGCTTTGATTGTGTTTACAGTGTGCAATATAACATGTGTTCATGTTTCGCGTGTAAAAAAAACAGTATTTTTAACACAATTTACTTATCTGTATACCGCTGTTTTCACTGTCCTAAAAACGGCTGATGAGTTCCTTTATTCTACGAAGTCCCTCCTTCAGAAATACGTAACGAGTTCTGATTGTGCCAGCGGTTCCCGTGTTGTGATTTGACCGCAGCTTAGCGAACGTGGCACGGTTCCTGTGTTGTGATTCGACAGCAGCTTAGCGCACGTGGTCACGCCTCTTAACGGGAGATATATGCGCTTAATGATCTCTACAGCGTCCCTGGGAAAGCCAAACAAAGGTGATTTGACTCCGGGATGAAAATAACAGCGTCTCGACGACATGGCGACAAACACACTCAAACGCAACAATTCCTTTTCTCCACGCGACACGTCCTCTTCTCCACGTGGGACAGCAACAAGACCACGCCCCCTTTTTTCGCGTATTCTTGTGGGCGGAGGTTAGTCTGTTCTACTGTTCTACTGACGTCATTTATGAAGGAAGTACCAGGATGTAGTCCAAGCCGGCCGTTCGCTGTAGGCTTTGAAAGGGAACTTCTGTTAAATAAAATATCTCGCTTGGCATTGAACTTTGAGCTTTATAATTTTACAGGTATTATTTATGCTCTAACAGCAACATTACACACTAACTAAAGTTTGAACAATGGGATCACGAAGAACGGGACCTTTAAAATTGTGTGTGTGTGTGTGTGTGTGTCTATAGGATATAGCCTACAACGCGTCATATAGATGCATTTTGTATATATATATATATATATATATATATATATATATATATATATATATATATATATATATATATATATAATATTATTATCTATTTAATTTTTTGTTGTTGCAATTTTTGCATTGTACGCGGCAAAATTTTGTTTGGCCCCACCAAATCTCACTCTAAGCTTTTTTGAAAAGTTGGCAGCTCTGCTGTTTGTTGCTCAAGGCTAAAAATGCCTTACCAGTGGAATGTTGACACTGGAAAGGACTGGGATCAAGGATTCGACCAACCTGTGGATTAAGCAGTTGGTTCATTCGAATTCATTCAATTCAACCTGCCTCATACATTCGGTGCAATCTCCCTGCAGGTCCTGAACCAGATGGTGGCCAAGAAACACTTCATCTTCTCCACTGACTCCATCAAGGCGCAGAAGAGGCTGGGGCACGGCTTATCTGAAAGGTTTATAGTGCAGGGTATGGCCACCAGTAAACCACAGGACTTTAAGCTCTTTCTCTTCTGGAGAAGAACAAGCGGCAGCTCTGTTGATTTCTCAAGGTCTGGGGGAGTAAGGAGGCAGAATCCCAGCTGGCAAAGTGTGAGACAGCTGCTCTCATTGCGGAGGGAACAGTTCATCAGCTAATGTCGTCAGATCGAGAAGTAAGTTGATTGAGCCATACCTAGGAAACTTTGGTGAGGCCTTGTGTTAGCAGATTGTTTGCCAAGAATACAAGCTACCATGCATTGGGGTGTTTTCTGGCATTTCAGTTTGAGTTTATTGAGATCCATCCCCTCCAGTCAGACCAGGAGGAGACAGACAGCCGGGTTGTGCTCTACCTGCATCATGCCGTCAAGCTAGAATTCAAGTCGGCAGTAGTAAGGACCCTGGACACTGACACCTTCTTCATCCTCCTGCATCACACTGACACCATCAACCTCACCATCTACAGTGAAACTGGCATGGGCAGGCACCGTCGGCTGGTCAATGGCACAGAGCTGGCCACTTCTTTTAGGCAGCCGTACTGCAGCACCCTGCTTGGGTACTATGTATTTAGTGGTGAGGACTGTACCAGCACCTTCAAAAGGGCAAAGTGGCACCACTCAAAAAGCTCCAGAAGAACCCCAAATTTCAAAAGGCTTTCAGGATGGTGGATGAATTTTAGACAGTTTGGCTTGTTGTGTATTGAATAGAATATTTGGAAAGAGCAAACCTATGTTGGGGTAACAGTTTAGGACCCAGGACCAGTAGTGAAAAATGAAGACCAAGAGTCAGGAGTGCAATTTAATTAAATACAAATTTACTGAACAATAGTTTGCAGTTTCATCAGCAGAAGCCAGCTTCAAGTCTCACAAGGAGTTCGTAGGCCGCGCTCCCTCTACCAGCCTATGGTACATACAATTTCTCAACAGTTATACTGTTTTCAAGGTCTAGCCACATCATTACTGCAAGGTGGATGATTCTGATTGGCTCAGAGAAAATTAACAGTCATGGTAAATTTCCACACATTGTCAGTTAATCAGATTCACGTGTACATATATGACGTGGTGACCTTCCTACAGCGCACACACACACACAGATACACAGTCTCTCCAAGGTTGGAGTTGGTTGAGCTCTAGCACTGACCACAAAAAGTTTCCCAAAACATACTGATAACATGTGCTTTCTCTCAGTGAGAGGTACAGACAATAGAACAGAACATATTCATACAATTCTTTAGTGTTTCAGTAAAAGGAAATATGAAAGGAATAAAATATAACATAAAATGAAGGTAAAGGTATAAGAAGCTATACAAGAAATAAAGCAAACAATTCAGTCAAACATACAAAGTCAGCACTAAGGCTACAACGGTAAATTTAGAAACAAAAAGTAATTAGTAATTTTATTTAAAAAAATAAAAATACAAAGTTATGAAACTTCACTTTGCCCTCACTCAAAACAATTTGCCATGGAACAAATAATAGATTGGCTTGATCGACTGAATCTCAAAACTCAGAAAACACCAGATAAAATTCAAATAGGCGATCTCTTTATAAATAAACCACAGATTTGAGTACATTCTCACCTGAAAAAGTCTTAATACTACATTTCGTAACACATTAACAGTAGTATTTTTAAATTACGCTGGACATCCGCTATTGACGCTTATTGGTTGTTGCGAGAGGCATTATGGGATACCTGTCTGTCTCAAGTCAGCTCGTCACCTCTTGATGCATCCTCGATAAAAGGGGCGGATCAAGGACACATCCGGGGATTTGAATTGTACTTGGCTAGATGTAAACTTTGAAATGGAACAGTACTTGGGCAGCGACTGATGAGGTTTTTCAAGTCCAGTACAGACAGAACGCATATTGAGAAATTTTACTTACTATTAAAAGTGCAATTACGACTATAACACGGGGAACATTTTAAGTTAAAATGGCTTGCGATACTTATGCGTCATGAACCGCTTAGTAGAGTGGTGAAGATATAAAGCCCATTTATGATTTTACTAATGAAGGAGGGGAGGATCACGTTCGTTATGTATTTTACAATCATCAGCACTATCCTTCTCAGAAACAGATTATTTAACTTATTAGTTTAACTTATCTGCGCTGTCATGTGCCGGACTGATATTGATTCGGACTGAAATATTATGGAGGTAGAAGCATTAGGAATATTGTGTGGTAATAAAACAAAATCATACATCAAAATAAAATGAACTTTAGGCTGTATGAATAAAATAAAATTTCAAAACTTTGACTTCACTTTTCCGATGGACGTCAGCGATGCCCCGCTGTTTAAATTACATTAATTCCTAAATCTCTTTTAAAGGGGGGTGAAATGCTGTTTCGTGCATACTGAGCTTTTTACACTGTTAAAGACCTGGATTCCCATCCTAAACATGGACAAAGTAAAAAAAAAAAAAAGTTGGACGTTTGATGGAGTATTTCTGTGCCAAAAATACTCCTTCCGGTTTCTCATAAGCTTCGGAAAGTTTTTTTAGAGTATGGGTAAATGTGACGTCAGATGGGCCGGAATGTCCTTGTACGGGCTCTTCTCCTGGAGGGGGGCGCGCGCGACTAGAGCGAGAGAGCAAGCCGGCTGCGCTGCAGTCACAGGACTTCACGGAATCAACAATGTCACCAAAGAAGTGTGTTTTTGGTTGTCATGGCAAGACAACCCTGCACAGCTTCCCAGAGAACCCAGCATTAATGGGACAGTGGATGGAGTTTGTTTTTGGAGTTGTGCAAGTGTTTGTTTGTTCGGCGACGATGGTTTATAAACAAGGTACAGTTCAACTCTGGATTTGTAGCTCATCTAATGCTGAAAGATGGAGCGGTCCCAGCGATTACATTTATGCATTTGGCAGACGCTTTTATGCAAAGCGACTTACAGTGCCCTTATTACAGGGACAATCCCCCTGGAGCAACATGGAGTAAATTGCCTTGCTCAAGGACACATTGGTGGTGACCGCTGCGATCGAACCAGCAACCTTCTGCAGTTCCATGGTTTAACCCACTGGACCACCATCTCACATTAAGGTTCACGGTCGTGTGTTGGTAGCAGTGAGTAAAACTGCTTCAAATGTCTATCTGTTGTTAGCTATCGATTCCATTGTTTTCTATGTAAACATGCATAGCTCAACACAATAGCTGCGCGCGCACGTCATTCTTTAGCTCCGCCTAAATACAGATGACTTGTCTTGTCTTGATGTTTAAAAACAAAGCAAAAATGACTTTTACAACAAAGCAAATGTGGCTGTGATGACTTGATGACTTCTTCCCAGTCTTGCAGTCTCTCATGTTCTTGCTCAGACGTGGACAGGCTCTGAGTTCCCTGTCAGGTTGGGGTTGGACATCAGGCTTCGGCTCAAGGCTCGAGATCAAGCCCTCCACCAAGGACAGCAAGTATATTATTTCCTATTCAATAAAAAGATTATATGAATAAGTCAACTCATGAATGATTTTTAGAGCTGATGTTGTGTTTATTTTCCTGTTTATTACAGTGAAGCAGCTTTGAAACAATCTGTATTGTATAAAGCACTATATAAATGACGGTGACTTGACTATAACAAGAACACAAATTTGAAAATCTCATTTGAAATAAGACAAATGATAATAATCACTCTGTCTGTTACACTTCCTCACACCTGAAATCACTGATCGAGTGAGTCTCCTGAACTTCTCCAATCTACAGTAGGTCATCTCATCCATCTATGTTGTGACATCTGCTCTAACGTCAGCCGTTTAGTTGGATCCCGGGCTAGGCACTGGCTAATCAGATCCCTGCATTCTGTACAAATTGTAATAAGGAGTTAGTCATGCATCTATGAAAACTGCATCTAAAACATGATTATTACACTGTAAAATGTTCCTTATCTTTACTTTGACAGTGAAGTATGTAGTTTCTGCGACACTAGTGGCACAGGGCGGAATTACAAAATAAAGCATATTTTCAAAAAACCTTGCAAAGGCCCCTTTTGTGCATCGTGTCTTCCCCAACTCAAACATCGCAAACACAACTCTTGTTAAGGGCACGTTTCAGGTTCAACATATTATGAATACTTTTAGCTGTGTTGCATTTGTCTTTTATCTTTCTAAACGGGTGCATGATGAGGCTGTATGATATTGAAGCATGCTTTGTATCACAATGCTCTGTTCGCTTTGACCGGTTTACGGTATACATGCAGCAAATTTTGGCATTCACGTAACTAAAGCTAAATTTCTTTTCCCATGGCTCCACCTGCTACAGTAGCTACGCCCAAAACTCTCGCTATACGCTTAGCTTTATATAAACATACGTCATCTTTAACAGTTTCTGTTCAGAGCCTTTGCTTTATGTGTGTGTGTTTATAAGTGTTATCAATATTATTCACTCACTTTTGGATAAGCTGTAGTTGTAAAATGTAACGTTGGCTTGTCTGATCTCTGTCCGATTGAGAAAGGGAGGACATCCATAGTGCACCATAGTGTACAACAGCACTCCCAGAGACCAGACATTTGCCTGGTCACACAAGTCACTACATTCAGGTTCCCACACTCTCAGAATGCTCACCAACATATGTGTTGCTCTCGTAGCCATCCCTACTAAACAGCTGACCGCAGCCAAAGTCTATCAGCTTGAGCTCCAATGTGTTTTCGTTTATCAGGAAATTCTGCGCATGAATGTCATTATGAAAAACACCATGTTCGATGCAGATTTGCACTGCCAGAAGAGCCTGTCGCATGATGAACCGTCCTGTTGGTTCATACAGTACGGGTTTACGCATGACATAGTCCAGCAAGCTCACGCAAGGCTCTGGGAACTCCATGACAAGAGTGAATGTTTGAGGATTTTCAAACCACTCGTATAGTCGTATGATGTGCGGGCTTATGGGTTCTCGCCTCATCATTAGCAGCAGCGCCACTTCTGTAACAAGAGGTGTGGGATGCCCAGGCTAGAGAAAATAGTAGTCAGAAGGTTAGCTGGGTAAAAATCTGAAGAAAACATATCATTTTTAAATGTATCTTTTTAGATACGGTCAAAAGAGCCTTTCAGCTCAAAGTTATTTGGTGCCTCAAGGCTTATTTGCCAATCACATTTACACCTAATGCTTCCTACGGGTGTATTAACTACAGTAATCTGCACTTAAACAACTAAATACATATTCAGGTTTTGGCCAACTTACAATATAAAGATAACGATTGTTGTCAATCTTGCTTATCTGCTTGATGGCAACCTGCAACAAAAAAGAAAATATGTACATTTGTAAATGTTTTAATTCATGCAAGAGCAAAATGTTTGTACAATTCAGTAAGTTTTACCTTTTTGCCATCAAATTTGCGTGTTCCCTTGTACACGCTGCCAAATCCTCCGGATCCAATCATGTCTCCCACGTTATAGAAAGATTTAAAAGACTCTGCATCCACAGCACTACTGAGACAACAGCAGCAGAAAGGACTCTTCACAGCCTTCCATAGCCTCTGGAGGAAAGAACGAATTCCTTTCCTACATTCTGTCGGTTTTTCTGGAATGAAGAAAAAACTATTAGAATGACATCAAATTAAGCAATGATATAATGACATAACTTACATTTTACTATTAAATTCTCATCTGTAGAGTTACAAATCCAAAGTAATGGAAATATTTCCATGCCATGCCCTGACTTCTGCTTAATGCCTGCATAAATGTCCCAAAATCTTATTTCACAATGTTAACAGTCACAATATTTGTCTTGTTTTATCTGATCTTTTTGGCTTCATTTGGCCAACTCTGACACGTGTGGCTCAGTTCTTGTAATGGCAAAGATAATATGGGCTATATCTTAAAATATATTTATATTATATTAAATATAATATCTTTAAATATAGATTTTTATTAAATGCATAGCAATGTATTATTTATGTCATAACCGACTACTACTAATACTTGGCACAACAGCTATTTTGACAATTTTATGTGTATTTGACAATTCAAAAGCAATAA
Source organism: Romanogobio albipinnatus (assembly GCA_023566225.1). NCBI lineage: Eukaryota > Metazoa > Chordata > Actinopteri > Cypriniformes > Gobionidae > Romanogobio > Romanogobio albipinnatus. The sequence goes on from CM042244.1 coordinate 49,506,696, forward strand.
GTCGTGAAATAGAATTCTATTCGGGATTGTATGCTGTCTGAGAAGCGGCTTTCTGTGCGCATGTTTCGGGTGTGTGTCAGACAGCACAAGTACCACTGAGTTCATGGCTTATTGAGAACTTTTGCTATCGTTACCATTAAATTAAGAAAGCGTTATTTCTAAATGTTCCATGAATGTTCAAAACGTCCGTTTTTTTTCAATGTTTCATAAATGTTTTTTCTTGGTCAAACGAACATTCTATTTTATAATTTTGCATTATGGGAGCGTTTCTTTTTAATTTTCTCTGAATGTTCTGAAAATGTTAGACGAATGTCCAATTAAAATATATATTTTTTAAAACCTAAGAAAATTTCAGGTAAATTTTGCTGAGCAACAGTAAATGTGACTGGACATTAACATGATAAAAACTTGAAGCAGTTATACATGAAATATCAAAATCTCTGTATGTACACTTTACACCGCCCAGCCTTATTTTAATCTCACCTGTTGAGATCTTGTTCACAGGAGAAGCCTCATTGGCACCCTGAGCAGTTCGGCCATTCGAAGTCTCTATTGGCTCGACAGGAACTTGATCTGGCAGCGGAGGGCACGACCCTTCGAGGCTGTCGGACCTGCCCTGTACGCTTCGGCTATCTGATCCATCGCCACTCCACCTCCAAAGGAAGCTGTACGAGCCTCTGCTGCTAAGGGACAAGGATAATGATGACATGATGCCCAGTGAAGAATCTGTGGAAGCAGTTCTCCTGGATCTGGAGTGGCCTGAGTCTGGAAAATTTCAGACGTCAAATCAGTCATTGAAAATAGAAATTGAAACTGAGCCATAAATTCTTTATTAAAAGCTTATTCTGACCCATGCAAGAGCGTTTAGATGAAGATGAAGTGGATGGGTGTCCATCATCTGAGCTCTGTTGGCTGTCGCTCTGCTGCGTCCTCTTCCCGTCAGCCTGACCCATGGACACAGAAACAGAGATCTCAGACAGAGACAGTGAAGCTGAATGTCTAGGAAGCTCCTGGCTCTGGGTCTGGGTCAGGTCTGGCAGCGGATCCTGATCAGCCGTCTGAGAGAAAGCAGCTCTTCTGGATCTGGAGAGGCCTGAGTCAATTTCAGACATCACATAGTTAGTAATGTTTTGATAATAATCAATAAACAGTGTCAGTGATCAATTACAAAAATTGGTACTATAGTTAGTCAAATTGAAAAGTTTTATTTCATATGCAAGGAATCAAATACATGTGATCACTTAGCTGGGAAATTGGGGGATCAAATGGAATACCTCGCACACTTTTCTTCACATTAATGTAGTCAATCATTGGACAACATCATACCCTAACATACCATAAACAACTAAAAAACGAAAGCGCTCACCTCCTCTTTCACCCATCATGTGAGCCAACGACGTCCTCCGAGTCCAAACTGCAATAAAAAACAATGCAAAATAAATACAGTAAAATAGCCTACAACTCTCTTTAGAAATACTCCTCTGAAAATAATATAAAACAAAAAATAAAATAAAACTTCAAACTCCTTCTAAAATAAGAAAAGAACAATTAAATAAAAGTATCCTCAGAAATAATATGAACAAAAATATAACTCTATAAAGGATATATCCGCTGATTCTCAGAAATCAGCTTCAAGATCACAAGATTCGCTCAGAAAATATTCTGCAAAAGTGTGTGAATTCACCTGGTCTCTCAACCAACAGATAGCGATCGGTTCGCGTGTGTATATATATGCAGTCAGAATTCATAACTTGCGTCGCTATAGCAACTAAAATTCACGCACACACATGCATATGAGCAGAGCGTGTGATCACACATTGAATCTGAACACATTTATTGAATAGTTATAAACTTACTGTTGACGTTTTCTTTCATACATATGATATTTATTCTTTCTGAACAGTTATTATTATTATATTCTGAGGAATTATTCATGTGCAAAATCTTCATTAGCTATTAATTCCACAAAGGCATCCACTTGCAAACGCACTAACAGTCTAATGGATTGAGTCATTGCTTCTGTGTATTTGATAGTGTTGGGTCCGAGACCACCTTTGTCGAGTTCGAGTCAAGACCAAGTCTTAAAAAATCAAGTCCGAGTCCGAGTCAAAAAGAGGCCGAGTTGGACTCAAGTCCGAGTTCTTATCGGCTGAGTCCGAGTCGAGTCCACCCGAGTCCAGAAAGTAATTAAATTGAAAAATGATTAGAAATTGCTATTGTAAATTTTTACCTTCTATTAATATTTTAACTTTCTACCCATTAAACCAATGGCAATATAAAATTGAACAAAAATACCACTATTACATCTTGCCATTCCGATTTAACATTTTTATTTTGTCAACAGAACCTCAACTAGTTTCCAAATCAAAAATGGTTTCAAAGAATAGAATGGACATAGATATATATGTAGAACTTGTATTATTACAATTGCATGAACAACACAAATGAACCTATATTATTGTATTTCAATGATTTAATGCCTCTGGTATCACCAAATGCTAATGTTTAGGGGTGGGCGATACTAAAATCTTATTTCACAATAATTATATGTTTTCTCATTCAAGTAAGAATAAATACTATAGAAATTGAATAAAACAATTAAATGTAAAATAAAACAAACTTCACTGTATTACATGTACAGTGATTCTTATTAAAGTTAGTCAGCAGTAGAGTGAGTGAGTGAGTGAGTGTGTGAGTGAGTGAGTGAGTGAGTGTGTGTGTGTGTGTGAGTGTGTGAGTGAGTGAGTGAGTGAGTGAGTGAGTGAGTGAGTGAGTGTGTGAGTGAGTGAGTGAGTGTGTGAGTGAGTGTGTGAGTGAGTGATTGATTGAGTGAGTGAGTGTGTGTGTGAGTGAGTGAGTGAGTGTGTGAGTGAGTGAGTGAGTGAGTGAGTGAGTGTGTGTGTGAGTGTGTGAGTGAGTGAGTGAGTGAGTGAGTGAGTGTGTGAGTGATTTTCTCTTTGTCTTTTGTTGTTTGATTAACATTATGGCATCAGGTTTATTGGACTGCTATATTGACGATTAACTGTTTACATTTACTTAAGACATAACCGACTGTGTTTACATGAATACTCCGTCAGACTTGCATTTTGACATGATGTATGTGAATTTATTTGACAGTCCAAGTGTAAACCATTAGATAATTTGTTACTGATGATGCACGATGAGGCGACCTCATTTCTGTCTGCCGCTTTAAGTGTATGCACACAAAAATCTGATATATATTTATTATTTATTAATAAGTTATTTGTTATAGTTGTTATAGTTTTCATTGAACATGTCAGTAGAAAGTAGTGCTAGACACATTAGTAAGAGTTGATTTGCAATTTTTTGCAATCCACAAAGTGCTTCTTTTTATCGGATTTCTTGCAAATAAATACTTTATGATTTTCATTAGCAAAACAAATGTTTGCTGACTTTGAAGACATTGTCCTAGCCACGCATTGCGATCCAGTGTGTGATGTGTGTTTTGTCTGCAAACATAAGATGCTACTGCTGCCTGCCGGTGTGGTGCAGTAAAATGACATGCGGGGAGACATTAATTCATTTCTTATCTCAGTTTTATGCCGGTTTTGTTGTTACATGGCGCGGACTCGACTGCACTCTGAATTCTTTCCGAGTACAAAATGTCCAAGTCCGTGTCAAGTCTGAGTACAAATTCACCCGAGTGCGTGGCAAGTCCAAGTACATTCAAAATTGGACTCGAGTCCGAGTACCCCAACTCTAGTATTTGACAATTCAAAAGCAATAAGTCGTGAAATAGAATTCTATTCAGGATTGTATGCTGTCTGAGAAGCGGCTTTCTGTGCGCTTGTTTCGGGTGTGTGTCAGACAGCACAAGTACCACTGAGTTCATGGCTTATTGAGAACTTTTGCTATCGTTACCATTAAATTAAGGAAGCGTTATTTCTAAATGTTCCACGAATGTTCAAAACGTCCAGTTTTTTTAATGTTTCAAAAAAAAAATTTATTGGTTAAAGGAACATTCTATTTTATAATTTTGCATTATGGGAGCGTTACTTTTAAATGTTCTCTAAATGTTCTGAAATGTTAAAATTTCAGCTACATTTTTCTAAGCAACAGTAAATGTGACCGGACATAAACATGATAAAAACTTGAAGCAGTTTTGCATGAAATATCAAAATCTCTGTATGTACACTTTACACCGCCCAGCCTTATTTCAATCTCACCTGTTGAGATCTTGTTCACAGGAGAAGCCTCATTGGCACCCTGAGCAGTTCGGCCGTTCGAAGTCTCTGTTGGCTCGACAGGAACGTGACCTGGCAGCGGAGGGGACGACCCTTCGAGGCTGTCGGACCTGGCCTGCTCGTTTCGGCTATCCGTTGCTATAGTTAGTCAAATTGAAAAGTTTTATTTCATATGCAAGGAATCAAATACATGTGATCACTTAGCTGGGAAATTGGGGGATCAAATGGAATACCTCGCACACTTTTCTTCACATTAATGTAGTCAATCATTGGACAACATCATACCCTAACATACCATAAACAACTAAAAAACGAAAGCGCTCACCTCCTCTTTCACCCATCATGTGAGTCATCGACGTCCTCCGAGTCCAAACTGCAATAAAAAACAATGCAAAATAAATACAGTAAAATAGCCTACAACTCTCTTTAGAAATACTCCTCTGAAAATAATATAAAACAAAAAATAAAACTTCAAACTCCTTCTAAAATAAGAAAAGAACAATTAAATAAAAGTATCCTCAGAAATAATATGAACAAAAATATAACTCTATAAAGGATATATCCGCTGATTCTCAGAAATCAGCTTCAAGATCACAAGATTCGCTCAGAAAATATTCTGCAAAAGTGTGTGAATTCGCCTGGTCTCTCAACCAACAGATAGCGATCGGTTCGCGTGTGTATATATATGCAGTCAGAATTCATAACTTGCGTCGCTATAGCAACTAAAATTCACGCACACACATGCATATGAGCAGAGCGTGTGATCACACATTGAATCTGAACACATTTATTGAATAGTTATAAACTTACTGTTGACGTTTTCTTTCATACATATGATATTTATTCTTTCTGAACAGTTATTATTATTATATTCTGAGGAATTATTCATGTGCAAAATCTTCATTAGCTATTAATTCCACAAAGGCATCCACTTGCAAACGCACTAACAGTCTAATGGATTGAGTCATTGCTTCTGTGTATTTGATAGTGTTGGGTCCGAGACCACCTTTGTCGAGTTCGAGTCAAGACCAAGTCTTAA